>JAJMBL010000004.1:553010-654586 GCA_030565285.1 Wickerhamiella brachini | reverse complement strand
TCAAGAACAACGTGGACGCTTCCAAGTTGATCAACTTGAACAAGCAGATCAGCAATAGCATCCCCAAGTCCAAGTAGAGAATAAGCTTCTGTACTCATTGAAATAAATATTAAGAGAATCATGCAACCTTCCGAGTACGGGGCATCCCGAAGCTCTCTTCTGACGCAGTTGACACGGGGCACAGTACCCAAGTCACAAATTCCTCCAGAAAGCGTGACAGTTCTCTATAAGTATTCTTGAATGTGACCTCACGGTATAAAACTAGGCTCTGGGCTGCCGTCGACATGCAGGTGCCAGCCGCTGGCATCCAGGGACAAGTCCAAGTCCAACAAGCCTGGCAGTCATTAAAACGGAACCACGCCAGGATAATTCAGTTAGCAGAGACATCACGTTCGAAAATTAGGTTTATATATAGTAATAAATATACAAACGGCAGGCGCAAGAGATAGCTACAGCAGCAGTCCCCAACAACGCAAAACCAGCTTGAGGATCTACGTTTAATAAATATCGCATAGCTCCACAGGAACGTCCGCAAACACCTGCAGTTGCAACTCCGTCTGCATTCGGCCACGCTGCTCAAGTCGACAAAACCCTTCCGTGGCTGAGACCTGGGCCGTCACGCGTCCAGACCGAAAATCCCCAGAAGACCCCAGTAGCCGGCCGTAGGGATTGAACACTGCGAAGCGCGCCTCAAAGCCATCTGCGTCTAGCTGGAACTGGATCAGACAGGGCCGGCTAGCGACATAGCGCACGCTGAAGGACTGTGACAATATCGATCGCTCGAAAAGTCCAGCCCGCAAGGCTGGCAGTGCCTCGAGCTTTACGGGACTCGAAGCAGATGCCAGCAATGTAAATTTGACGGGCATCGCCGGGTAAACGGAAGGAATAACCACATAGCGCCCTGCAGGCACGTGCTCCAGTCGCACCGACCTCGCACCGACCTGGTACGAGCCGCTGGTAGCCATGTTTTGCGCCGTATCTGGCGCGGCAATTGGCTCATAGCCGTGAAATAGCATCAGGTGCGAGGCGACTTCGGTATCGGGCACAAAGTGCACCATGAGCCAGCTGGCCGCTGTAGCCAGCGAAATCAGAAATTGCGGGTTGTCGCCATATCGTGCTTCACTGATTGGCGCACTGGGCTCGGCCAATGTCCATTGTCCGCTCGTTTTGGCACTGTACCCAGGTAGTTTTGCCTTGGCTCCCGCAAGCGGCCCTGCGCTGAAGCTGTTGACTGTGAGAACCAGCGAAGACATGTGCTTCAGCTCTGTGCACAGCGCGACAATCGTTGCTGATGCGTTGGCAGCCAGCGGCAAGCTGAGAGTCGCACACAAAGAGCTATTTTCAGGCGTCCGTTTCAGCAGCGCTACGCCGGTCGTGGTCACAATGCGGTGACCAGCATCGTAGGCATACAGAGACAAGTATCCGCTCGGCGGAGGACGGGTGGGGGCCTTGAGAACGGCAAACACGGACAGAGTGCGCGGTTTTGTGTCCCTGTTGGTAACAGTGTACTGCGGGGCACTGAAAAGCGACCCAACTAGTGCCGCATTGGCCATCAAATGTGTCCGCAATTGATAGTCGTAATGTAATGGGTCCACGTTGATGTAGACCAAGCGAAACAGGGCAAAGACTTCATTCCATGTATACCACTCCCCTCGTCTCTCGCCTGAATGCCAGGGATTGACAACCTTGACCTTGCCAGGGACGACGCTTACTACCGCATAATCGTGCGAGGCGGCCAGCTCGCGATGAGGTTCAGGCCCTGTTCCCAAACAAATCAGCAGCTTGCGGGCGCGCCATCGGATGGCCCATTCATCGAAAAGATCAGCGACCGACTTGCCAGGGTGTGCAGCCGACCATACCGTGAGATCGACGTAGTTGGGGATCCAGCCCAGAAAAGTGTATGTATCAACAGCTGCATGACTGCCTTCAAAGTCGTAGCCACCCATCAGCTTCATGTAGGCCTTTTCACAGAGCAGTGGCCATAGACTTCCCTTCTGCGTGGACAGATGTAGAGGCTGAGATGAGGATGGGAACCGGCTGTCAATCTCTACTGCCCGCTGTGTGCCGTCCACATCCAGGACAACCACGTAGCGACCTGATGGTGAGACAACTGGCTGTCCATTTACCTGAGGATAGATCCGCCTTAAGACCAGCGACTCCACTCGCTCGGCGATGGAAATAAGCGTAGCAACAACGGAGCAGTCGCCTAGGGCGGCCTGAGCTATCTCGTCGCCCTCCACCCGCATCACGGGGGTTTCAGGTCTGGTCCACGTCCACTGCTTTGCCGGCATTTCGGGATCGCAAAAGGCACCATTCTCGCCGGCGTTATCGCAGGCGCGGCGGTCAATAGCGTACTCGTCCACCGTGCTCTGATCAAGATTCCAAGCTTGAGCAGGAAGGAACAGAGACTCGCCTATTTTCGAAGTGAGATAGTCAATTTTCAAGTCAATTGGCAACGTCTGCTTGCTTTTGATGCGGTCGTAGACATCCAAGGCACTTTGAAGCCTCTGTTTCTGGTTACTTACGGGGCGTTCCTTCAAGGCGGTTCCTAGGTCTTGCAGACCAGCAACGGCCTCTTTCAAGGCTTTACCATGCTCGTCAATTGCATCGTAGTATTGGGCTAGTGCAAGTTTCCGACTAGCAGACGCATACATTCATCCACTTGTCTCAAAGTCCCAAGTCCAGCCTACTTTGTAAGGAAGTGTTTAGGGGTTCAGTGGGTATCATGGTGTTTAGTAGTAACCTTAGCCAATTTAGTCTGCTGGGCTTCTCTAGTAAGCTACGAGTAGAGTAAGCTCTCTCAAGCTTCTACTGTAAACATCCATCTCAAAGTCAATACGACTGGCCATAAAAAACCACAACAAGCTGAGGTTGGAACAGAGTTCGGGCATCTTGGGTCAGACTACACTGCTATGATCACTCAAACTACACGAGATCAAAAAGAGACCGAGGAAAAGTGTCTGCCGCTGTTGTTCCGTAAAGACGACCCCCAGGCGTATGTGCTACAAAGCGGCAAACACCGGTCGTATCTTCGGACCATGCTTGGCGAGCTTCCCAGTGGGTTCAAGTCCCTGGATGCATCTAAGCCCTGGATGGTTTTCTGGGGAGTCAATGCCTTGGATTTGCTTGGCGAAGACATCAACGATATGCGGCCTGGCATCGTGGCTACCATCTTTGACTGCGAATGTGAGGATGGTGGTTTTGGCGGCGGTTTTGGCCAGCCAGCGCATTTGGCAGGTACATATGCTTCTGTGATGGCGCTGTGCCATACTAATAAGGAGGCTTGGGCTCGCATTAATCGTCGAGCCATCTACAAATGGATGCTGAGTCTCAAGCAGCCCGACGGGTCGTTCAAGGTGTGTCTGAACGGCGAGGCCGATCCACGAGCCACGTATTGCGCACTCTGTGTTGCTTTCACGCTAGGAATTCTCGACAACAAGCTCACAAGAGGTGTGGGCGAGTATATTCGGAGCTGCCAGACTCACGAGGGTGGGTTCGGCAACGGCCCGTTGGCTGAGGCCCATGGTGGCTACGCATTCTGTGCGCTGGCCAGCCTTTACTTGTTGGATACAGACACCCCTCAAGAGAGTCTGCACAAATACATGGACGTGGGCCGATTTGTGGACTGGTTGTCTGCGCGGCAGCACTTGAGCGTGCCTGGGTTCAGCGGGCGCACAAACAAGCTTGTGGATGGATGTTACAGCCATTGGGTGGGAAGCTGTTGGTCGCTAATCGAACCTGCGTTGCGAGTAGCACCTAATGTCGATTTATGGGACCGCGAGGGCCTGCAAGACTATATTCTCATGTGCTGCCAGAGCGAGACGGGCGGACTTCGCGACAAACCGGGCTGCGACGCAGATGCCTATCATACCAATTACTGTCTATGCGGCCTTTCTGCATGCCAATATCGGTACAGCCCCTTGTCCCTGGCTAGTTGGAAGGCTACCGAGGAATGCGACCCTACGGTCAAGCCACTGCACCCTGTTCTTGGTGTCTCGCTGGACACGGCGACCACTGCATTCGCATGGAGTGCAGAGGAGCCGAAGACTCTGCCGCGGCGGGTCTTCAGCTTTGCAATTCCGATTGTCGTGCTGGCTGCAGCAATCTACGTGCGAGGCAAGTTTCGCAACGCGTATCGATTTAATCCGGTTGACTGGTGGCTTTCAGATTCGCCTGGAGAATCCACCATTTACTAGTTCTACAAAACATAACTTATCTGCGTTTTTCATCAAAACTCCAGGTCATTCAAGTCAAGCCAGAATTATGTCGACTCAAACTAGGTCCGTCAAAGTAAAATTGGCCCCGATCGAGGAAGCTACTAAAATCGAATGTAAGCGTCTTTTCAGTCGAGCCCCAAGCCAGACCTAAGTCACTTTCCTAGTGACATATCAGCACCTAGCGTTAAGTCGAAGTTCCTCCCAGTCGAAGTCTCGCAGCTCCCAGCCTAGTCACCAAGCCCAACCTCCAAAGTCTAGCCTAAGCATGGAAGACGACCACCTTGCGAAACGGTCGTCAGTGACAGCCCCAGTACCGCTGTCGACCGAGTATTTCGGCTTCGCGCTGTATGTCGGTGCGTTTGCAGCGGCCATCGCGTATGTACTGTGGGCATTCACGCCGCGGTCTTGGCTGGATTGGGCGCATATTTATTACTATCCATCGCGCTGGTGGGCGCTGGCTATTCCCGCGTTCGTGCTCATGTTTATGATCTACATATATGTGGCACTCGCATGCTACAATACAGAAGTCCTGACGTATCCTGCGTCCAGTTTGACGACATTGACGGATCTGGACGCCAAGATCGCGACTAAGGACTCATATTTATTCACCAGCAGCGCAGCCGTGCGCGACCTGCCGCTGGCATCGGTTTGTTCTGTGCTATACTCGGGGCCAGAGTCCACCAGACACTAGCGCCGTACTCTGCTGGACCGGATCCAATCAACTGGCCTCGCCAATCCAAGACCAGATAGAGAATCAGATGACTAGAAAACTAGAAGCTAGAATAATAGTTAATCTACTTAGTTTCACAGCAGCGCCAATGACATCCTAAACCGGTGGGGTCTCTGCTGGCCGCTACAGCAAAAGCAGTGGGGTTGGACAGCCACCGCGGCTTGGCTCCAGCACCTAAGCCGTGGCCGGGAAGAACGGATTTACCGTGCGAACCGTAATGCTGGGCAACGTGCGCACGCCTAGATCAGCCCGAATCAGAACAGGCACGCGCTCCAGCATGCGGATCTCCTGCACATGCCCGTCCGCCCGCGTGATGAGTTTAAATTGCTCCAGCCCCACTTTGCTGGCAGCTACAATGTCCTTTGTTGCCAGCGCGTCCGGCGTGCTGGAGTTCTCTGCTGGCGCATATGTGGCCGCATCCTGCTTGGGGTCCCAGTACAGCTCGAGCACATGCTTGTCTTTTAGGAACTCGGCCTTGACCAGCGGCAGCTGGTCACCATGTACGCGCTTCTCAATGCCCAGTTCGGGAATCACGACATCAAATGCAGACTCGTAAACCTGCACAACAATGCCCTCAAACAGCACATAACCAGAGCCCTTGGCTAGCTCGCCCAGCTGCTCGCTCATTTCTAGGTGAATACTCTGATCCTGCACATTACGCGCACAGTCCATTCGGAACGACAGCTCGCTGGCTAATGCCGCCAGCCGCGCTTCTTCCTCAGGAGGGGGGCGTGCGTTGGCCAACAATGCATGCACTTGACGATGGACCACATGGTCCGCGTAGCGACGCAAAGGGCACGTGAAGTGCGTGTACGAGGGCAGATTGAGCCAGTAATGGCCCCTTGTCATGGGATCAACGCGGCCAGCAACGGTGTACTTTTGCGGAGCCAGGCACTTGTACAGCGCAACTTCCAATGCATGTCGCGTGGGCTGGTCCTTGACGGCAGCCAGTGAAGCATTGAGCGTACGAGCGGACTTCGTATCCAGCGTGACGGCAGAGCCCTTGAGAGCACTGCACAGCGCCTCGAGTTTGGCCAAGACGGGCTCATTCTGGCGGTACAAAAATGCCTGCTGCAAGTTGTTGGCAAGCAGCTGTTGGGCAACATCGGCATTGACCCTATGGCTAAGCTCGGCAAGCACCTGGACGCCGGTTATTTCGGCCTCATCCTTAAACAGCGAAGGGCCACACGGCACCCTCACATCAAGCATGCTGTCCAGTGAAAGGCCCACGCCGCCCCGCCCGTCGCGGAACGTCTTAGCCATGCTCGCCAGCTCGCGGTAATTGGCAATCTTGGATAGGGACTCGACTGGCACCAATTCGGTAGGCTTAACCACCGACTTGAGAACCCGCACATCGTATACGTTGTAGTTTTCATCAAGCTCGTACTCGACGGTGAGTGCCGGCGTGGCCCTCCCAGCTGCAAACGACAGTTTCTTGCCATATTCGCGCGGCAACAGCGGCGAGGTGGTCTGCCGCATATACACTCCCACGCCCTTGTGGCGCAGCTCGCGGTCCAAGGCGGAACCCTCACGAACAAACGGCGCTAGATCCAGCACATGCACGGCCAAAGTGGAGTCCTTGACTGTGACGGCCAGCTCCGCAAATGAAGGGGGAATCTCAATGGCCGAACCCGTATAGACAGGCCGGGCGTCTTCGGCCAGGACCTTGTTAAGGTCGCTTGTGGCTGCCGCAGCGCCCGACTTGATGGACTTGGCAGCTTCAGCAGCGGCCGCAGCGACTACCTCGTCGACGGCAGTTGCAGCAGCATCGCTAAAGCGGTGCGCGCCGAAGTTATTGTCACGCAGCACGGCCGTCACTACAGCAGTGTCGTCGCGGCCCAGCTCCTCAATCAGAGTGCCAAAGGGATGCAACGACGTGATGGGCCATCTCTTGATGGCAGCAACAAAGATCTTGTCGGCGTAAGCCACATGATTCTCGACAAAGTCGGGCGGTGCCTGCTCGGTGGGGATGGCCATCAATGGCACGCACTTATCGGTAGGTTTGAACCAAACGATTTTCGGGCGATCTTGACGAGTCTCAACAATGGCAGGCTCGCCCTTTTCAGCCCGCTCTGCCTGCTGCCGTTCCTTGGTGGCCTGTGACGACGGCCGCAAAAGGCCCAGCGTGCCACTGAACAGCTGGCCGGCCGGGCGTTCCAGGATCGCCACTACGTGACCAGCATAAAGGGGCCGCACGTCGTCACTGACCTGCTCCTCTTCCTTGAGAAGCAGCGTTTGACCTTCCACTTCGACATCATCGTTGCGCTTTTGCGTGGGTCGCTGCTTGAGAGAGCCTTTCCGGCGCAGCTCGCCATTGGCTGTCTCGACCAGCCGAGCGTCGTCGGTGGCATCCCGACGCCGCTTCTTTTCCTCTTTTTCCTTCTTGGAGTCCCAGACATCGTTGACGTCGAGCAGTTCCACGGCCACAATGTCGCCCTCGAGAGCACGGTTGCGGTCCTTGGAGCCACAAATAAAGATGTCCGCGTCCAGCACGTCGGTGGACACGTAGGCATCCGACCGGTTCTTACGGTTTACTCGCAATGTGCCGGCAACAAGTAAGCCCTCAGCCAGCAGCTGGGGAATCGACGCTTGCGACAAGTACGGCACAAACAGCGACTTTCGGCCCGACATGGACCCTGCGGAAGAGCCCTCAGTGAACGCAGCAATCGACGACACCGACGAGTTGAACGAGCCGCGGGCACGATGTCCAGGCACAAACTGAGGCGGCTGAAGAAACTCGCCGCCGGGAGCAGACGCTCCGCTGCCCGCACCGCCGTCAAACGACGCAGGCTGCCGCCAGTTGCTGTCGAGATTGCGCGAGTTCGACCGCCGGTGCGCGTGGTTGGATCCCGCGGCAACGCCCTGACTGGCCTGCCGCGCATGATGACCTTGGCTGGGAGGAGGAAACTGGAACTGGCCTCGCACGGGACTGGAATTAGATGGCGACCGACGGTGCGCACTCGACCCGCGGCTGGGCGATGGAGGGAACTTAAAATCGGGCGTACCAGAGAGAGTGGGGACACCGCTGCCAGTCGAACTGCCTGGCCCCGCGATAGGGCCAGGTGAGCCCACCGGAGCATGGCGGCTGGCGAGGCCACCAGAGGCGGTCGAGCCTTGGGAAGGCCCATGGGAAGATGGTCCTTGAGAAGATGGCCCCTCAGAAGACGGTCCCTGAGAAGCCGACTGGGGGGTAGGCTGGGGACTAGGAGATGGCACATCTCGTCGCTGCTGCTCTTCATGAGCGGCCCGGCGAGCCTCACTGACGGCCAGCGAATGGCGGCGCACGTGACCGCTCTTTTGCCGGTTGTGCTGATGCTGGGGCGACATCTGTCCATGCTGCGAGTGCGCATGCTGGTGCTGCGGTGCTGGAGCCGCATAGTAGGGGTAAGCAGGCACCATGCCTGGCGGAGGCATCGAGTGGTAGACTGGCATCATGCCGTACTGCTGTTGGGCTAGCATTTGCTGCTGTTGGGCTTGTAGCATTTCAATTTGCTGCTGCAACGCGAGCTTTTCCTGCACCAATGGCGTGAGTTCGCTGGGGGAGCGGCGATGGGCGACCCTCACGGGCCGACCAGTTCGGGTTTGAACGTGGGCCGACGAGCCCACGGCAGCTGCTGTGCCACTCTGAGACGAGGATGGCGCGGCTGTGGTATTTATAGACGGAGGAGCAGCATTGGCCAGCTGCGGCGACGAGTTACTGCCTGCGGGTGGAGGATGCCTGCGTCGGTCGGTCTGCCTATCACTGTTCTGCCGTTCGCTCTGCATTCAAAAAAAAAGAAATGGGGGGGAGGCGAAGGTGCTCTTGAAAGGGGTGTTTTTTTTACTACGGGTCAGGCCAGACAGGGATGTGGTCAGAGAATGATCGCTCGCCAGGGTTTTGGCAATGGCAACAACAGTGGGGGGAGGGATGGCAAGATGCAGGTTATTAATAGTGCAGGCAATGGGTGGTTATGACAGCTCTTTTTTAAGTTTCTGGTAATTTCAGGCAGAGGAACTGACTGCTTCTAAGGGGCGGCGGGAATTTTTTGCAGGCGCTTGCAAACTTCAACCAGTTTATTACAATCGATTTGCGTTATTTCTTTAATTAGGTGGTTGTTAGCAGTATTGGATAGAAGTCATATATTAATGGCTACAATGAATGTAAATAATGCACTGACTGGCTGGCTGACTGGCTGCCGCTGCCGCTGCCGCTGCTGCTGGTTATTGGAGCTGATGCTGGAGCTGGGTAATGAAGCGCGTTATCGGGACCGACTCTTGGAGCCGGGTATAGGCCCTGATTATTGAAGGTGGCTATTCAAGTTGGCTATCCAAGTTGGCAACTGCAAGCCGATCCTCTATACTTGATGGCTCTGGTGGTTGTGATGAGAGTGATTATTTGGCTGGCTGCATGTGCGGCAGATGAAACGAGACCCTTGCAGGTTGAGTCATTTAAAGTGAGGCCAGGAGTCTCCTTATCCGTTGACTTAGAGTTGGTTGAAAGGCGTCTAGAGAAAAAAAGTCCTCGAGCAGGTTTTCCCATGTTATTCCTACCACCCTGCTCTTGTCTGCACATGCTTTAATGGGATGCATGTACACGCAGGAGCCCAATTGGGAAGTGTGCAGCGGTGACGTCACTCGCCAAGTACGGCTGTTGACAAGTGACCATAATAAATGCAGCAGCAAATAATTGTAGATCCAAGGGGTCATTTTCAAAGGGCACAGTGAGAAAAAGATGAAAACGACAGTGCCTTCAATAAAGTCAAGAATACCAACGTCATTAAATTGACCAAAGGTTTTGACAGGTGAGGGTGAACGCATCGGACATGCGCATGCCCCTCTATTCTAGGCCTGCAGTCTCCAAACAGGGTCTCAAACCTAAGAAAAAGACAAGAAACGAAGCTAAGGAGATAATAAAAAATGAATTTGTGACAGAATTGAACCAGTCAAACTACAAAGATTTCCCCGAGATCAGAAGAGACAATAGTGTCACCACGGAGAACGCAGACAGAACTAAGGTGAAAGCTAAGGCAGGAGCAACCCGCTTACATGCTGGATGCAGAGACCCTTCGCAGCTTGAACGAACGCCTCCTGTTGCGCCCAGACGACGCCCCCCAATTGCTACCCGAATATCTTCCCGAAATCATTGATTGTTTGATTGATGATGTAGAAAATGCCGTGGATGTGCCGGAAACGCTCGTGTCGAGGCTACTGGCCCAGCAATCGCTTCAACAAGTTCTCGACTATATTTCGCCAATTGACTTCGACCTCGGCCTCAAACACCCCGAATTTCGCACTGTGTTACTGGAGCAACTGCTCAAGGTCTCACCGGAGAACGTTGCGGACCCTGAGGTTCAGGATGTGCTGCAGCAGGCCATCGATTTGTGGCTCGACAAATCGTTTACGGAAATCACCCTGTTGCTCGAGCTGTGCAAGCAGCTGGCTACCATGCATCAGCTAGCTCCGTTTGTGCAGTTTGAAACCATGCACGGCGGATCGGCTGAGATCCGTGCCCGTCTGTTTGCCTTGAACTCCCTGCTCGTTGAAAATAAAGACCAGGATAAGATCCCTGCTGGATGCTTTTTGTGGAATTTTGACCCGTCTGAAGGCGACCCCTTATTCATGGCTAGCTTGGCAGAATACTATACGGCGCTTTTGCAAGATAGCCCTACGCCGCAAATGGCATTGGCTCTACAGGGCCCGCTAGGCCAGGGTGCCGAGATCTATGCTACGGGCGATACCACGCTCATTGAGACATACCTAGAGGATATGCTGTCTGCGGTTGCACAGGCGGATCCGCAAATGTTTTTGGATCTCAACAAGCGCCTGGGGCTAGTTTCCACCGCCAAATCGACGCTCCTGGCTCGCCTGAACCCAATTTTCTCTGCAGAGCATTTCTCGGAGGTCATTTCAGCATTGGAGCTAACCCACGATACGCTCGCACAGTTTGTACAGCTAGCACGATCTGCGCCATCATTCAAGTTGTTGAACCTGTCTCTCAGCACCCTTTTGTCGCTATCCCAAGAGACTACACTGCCGGTACTGATTGCTGTGACCCACGAGCGTGACCAAGCGCGCTGGTTTGCCGAAAATTACCGGCCCGCGCTGGAGAGAGGGCTCGAGCCCGCGACCCTGCCCGAGTACGTCGAGCTGCAGCGACAGCTACGCGACAACCTCAACCGCGCAGGAATTTCCTTGGCTTCGGTGGCAGTGGAGGCTGCTGCTGGCCCCTAAATGTATCTATAGTAGTCTGAATATCCTCCTGGCAGTGTGCTGCAAGCTCTTCTGAGGTGTAATGGGAACTGCGCCTGGCTTTTCCAGCCACTATGTGGAGATCATGCCCTCTGATACAGGGCCGACAGAGTGGGTTCATGATAAGTAGACGTATAAGTAACATACTGGCCCTAGTGGACTAGCTGGCATAAGACTTGCTATGATGCATTCTCTAATTATCTCGCACTATTGCATTAGCTATCGTTCATAGGAACCTACACTATATCAAATCCTAGGTGCACATTTTTTTTCTACCCTTGAATTCACTCTTGACCGCCGCCCGCAGCTAGGTCTTCTTGACGTGACGGGCCCACAGCTCATCATACATCTTCTTGAGCTGCTCGTACTGTCGAGCTGTCTTTTCCAGCTCCTCCAGCCGGCCGTCTGCTACAGCATCGTCTACCACAGCGGCAGACGTTGTCGGGGCAGCAGAGGCAGCCGTAGTAGAGAACAATGCAGCAACAGCATCGGTAGATGATTGAGTGGGTAGCTCAGGCAAAGTGCCCGGACCTAAAACTGAGTCGGCGTCCGTAACAGTTCGCGACAGGGCAGGCACATCGCCTGCGACCTCGTCACCGAATGCAAGTGCCACAATAGGGCTCTTATAGCCTTTATACTTGTGCACCTGCTGGTTTGTTCCCACATCCCAGGCAACTAGTTCGCCCCGTTCATCACCAACAATGAGAGTGGTGGCATCGTCGTTGAGCACCATGGCGGTAACAGCACCGCCTGACAGCAGCGTGGCGTCATCGCAGCTCACAATGGCCCCGGCAGAGCTCAGTGACTCCAGCCGACCAGTGGCTTTGGCAACTTTATACATAGGCACCACGCGCACGCCCGAGCCGGTACCAGCGTAGATGGCCCGCTCAGCGGGGTCGATGGCCAGTGCCGTGAGCTCGGCCGGCAACACCAGCGTCTGCAGCAGCTGTCCACTGTGAAGAGCAAACACGCACACCGTGGCATCCTTGGATGCTGAGTAGATGCGTGCCTCACGCACAGAGCCGGCTCCGACCTGCAGTCCCGTAACGGCCAATGAATGAGCTGTAAGAACATGAACGGCTTCGGGTGTTGTATCTCCCACGGCAATAAGGTCGCCGACGCGCCAAATGAGAATGCGGGCATCTGCACCAGCGGTCACAAGGGCACCCTCGTCGGCCGTGAACTGTAGATGCGTCAAAGCCTGGAAATGTGCATCCACCGCAGCCACCAGGGCTCCAGTATCCAGGCTCCATACCAACAATCTGCCACTTTTCGTGCCCGCGGCGAGCCATCGACCTGCCGGTGATACCTGCAGCGAGGCCAATTTTTCAGGAACAACAATTTTTTTACTGACAGACTCCTTGACAGTATACTGGTGAATCAGAGGTTTATCTTTTTGGGCTACCAATGTTCCTAGCGGCGTCAACGCCACACCGCCTTTTTCAGGCTCGCATGCCTTGTATGTGTGCTCGATCCTGCCCGTTTGAGGCTCGATGCTAGTAAAGCCTGCCGCTGCAACGAAAAGCATGTCAGCTTGGTCGACATGTCCTGCAGTCATAAATAATCATAAATTACCTTTACGACTTCTTTTGAATTTCCAGTGAGATTGACCCAATCTGTCTGACTCGACTTTTAGCTTGTTTTACTTCAAATCGCCGATCAGTACAAACTAGAATCAAATCTAGATTAGCTTCTCTATGAGCCTTTGTCCCAGGGTCAGTTACCTAACTGCCTAGCTACTTGTCTAGTTACCTAGTTTATAGTTACCCAGCAGTTACACAGCAGTCACCGAGCAGTTACCCAAGCAGTGAAATAACAGTTACCCAGCCACACCTAAGAGGTTACCTAGTCTATGCTAATCATATTTGCGCCAGTCCCAGCCCCTGACCAGCTGACATGCCCCTTAACTTTATAGCGTCGGTAGCCAAGGAAGGCACTGCGGCGATTCCGGCCTATGAGGAGCTTAAATCGTATCTTCCCCCCCTGCTTGTCACGGCTGGTGTCAAATATTACTTTGGTGGTTCCCGTAACACATGGGAACGCAAGTTACATGGAAAAGTAGCCATTGTCACTGGCGGTACTTCTGGCCTGGGCGCCACCCTTGTACGAGAAATTGCTGAGCGCGGCTGCCAGGTTGTGCTATTGGTACGCAATATCAAAGATGGCTGGCTGGCCGAGTACATCGCCAACCTGCGAGAAGAAACTAACAACCCCTGTATTTATGCTGAGGAAGCCGATTTGGCAGATTTGTACAGCGTGCGCAAGTTTGCCACCAAATGGATCGATAACATGCCGGCGCGTCGGCTAGATATGGTTATCTGCTGCGCGGCAGTGGCCCAGCCTCCGTCCGTGCCGCGACAGGCGTCGGCTGACGGCCTGGAACTCCAGATGCAGGTCAACTACTTTAGCCATTACCACCTGCTGAACCTGCTTGCTCCGGCCGTGCGTGCGCAACCAGCCGATCGTGATGTGCGTGTCATTCTCACTACATGCGTGGCATCGGTGATGGGCGAGCTGGATGTCGCTGATCTGGCCATCAACTCGAAGCCCTACAAGCCTTGGGCGCCTCATCGCGTGCTTGGCGCATCCAAGCTCGCCCTCTCCTTATTTGGTTACGAATACCAGCGTCAAATGAACGAGTACGTGCGCAAAGACCGGGCACCCTGCAATGTGCACGTTGCTGTGGTTGACCCCGGCATGATGCGCTCACCATCGTTCAAGCGCTGGTTTTCGTGCGGCTCGCTGTGGGGACTGCTGCTTTATATTGTGCTGTGGCCACTCTGGTGGTTGTTTTTCAAGACAAGCATCCAGGGCTCGCAATCCCTGCAATATGCCGTCATGTGTCCGGAGATTGGTGAGACGGCTGAAACCTCCTACGTATCCGAGTGCCGCGTGCGCGCCAAGCCTCCTCGCAGCGAGTTCAACGACCCAGAGTATCAAAAGAAGCTAGTCGAGGCCACTGAAAAACTGGTCACTACCGCGGAAAAGCAGACGGTGATTGAGCGCAAGCGCCGTGAAAAGGCCCCTGAAAAGGTTCCTGAAAAGACTGGCAAGACCGCAGCCACCGCTACCTCCGCCTCTACTAAATCTACCAAAGAAAAATCCAAAAAGGCTTGAGACCTTTCAGTGGCTAGAACTCCTCTTATGAGTCTCACATCATATATGCATATAACCACTAGTTGCCTTTTCTCGCATTCAAAAAGACTGCCATCGAACTTGCTGGGCGAACTCCGTATTTATAGAATAGATAGTTAGAGAGAAGGCGACTGGCCCGTAGTCTGCTGTCAGTTCAATTGCTTCAGATATTTATCTGGACAGCTGGCTCGCCCCCCACAGCTGGAAACCAAGAAGCTTGGCTCGGAAACTAAACCCAGAAAAGGGAAAAGTAATGGAAAGGAAATACAGTGGGAAGAACAATATAAGGACGGCAACGCTACGGCCGCGGAATTAATCGTCATTAAGTGCGTAAAATACGGCATCTACAGGTACAGACTGGCGGCACTGACCAGATCGCGTTTGATGAGCTCCAGGGCCTTTTCCATCTTCTTGGCCAGCTCCTCGTTGCCGATAGTAGCGGCTGCCTGTGCCATCTGTCGCATGAGCTCCTCTAGCCGGCGGAACACGCGGATCAGCGAGCCCTCGAACACGTCCGTCATTTTGCAGATCTGGGCAAACGTGCAGCCCTTGGCCCACTGGTAGACCACGTCCATGAGCTGCGGGCGGAACGACTCAACATACTCATCTTCAACCACAGGCATCTTGCACTCGACACTGACCTTGGCGATCTTGCGGGCCATCTGTTGCAGCGCCCGCAGTGGCTCCTTGAGGTCCGGGTTTAGGACGCCCTTCTGGTCGTTGACCTTCTCGTCAAACACAAAGCATGATAACAACGCCGCGCACTGTTCCGGAGTAAGAGGCGTGAATGTGCCATTGAAGATCAGCTCCGTGAGCAACAGTTCGTCACCCGTGGAAATCTCGCACGCCACGCGGCCCTTGAGTTCCACAATGTCGTTCTGAGACGTGAATCCGAGCTTGCGCAGCACGCGCTTGCGGTTCTTAAGCTCGTCCATCTGCAGAATCGCCTGTGCCTCTTTGATATCTTCTTTGAGACGGTCCACACTGTCGCCCAAAGCCACTTTACCTGCATATTCAGTGTATAACTCATTCAAGCGTGGTGAGTTTATCAACGGGTTGGCAGCCAACTTGGCCTCAAGAACTTCAGTCTTGCGCACCAGTTGCAGGAAGTCGTCGTCCTTAATCTTCATGTTGGTAACAGGGTCCAAAGCGGGAATTCCGTCAGGGAACCGTTTCTTGATCTGATCAAGCGCCTTGAGCACCGTCTGCCGCTGCTTGGGCGCAGCAAGATCTTGCGGCAGATAGGTACGCAGATTGGCGATCTCAACAACGGAATCAAGCGTGATGGGAATTACTTCGGCTTTGGACTCCTCGCCGTCTTTGGGCGGGCCTACGCCAGGCACCAGCACCGGATCACCTTTGCGCACAAGGTGCATGGGCGTAGTTGAGGCAACTGGCAGAAGCACATCTACAATATACTTGCCATGATCAGTAAATTCGGTGGTTTGGTGGCGGGCCTTTTGCCGCTTGTTCACGGCACATACAACACCCCAACCAAAATCGAGCTCTTCCTTGTTTTCAGGCGACACTCGAACCTTGACGAGCCGCCCGGGCTGCAAGAAGGGTAAGGCATTTCCAGGATGAGAAGTGACCTTCGAGATATCTCTGCCATACTCGTCGATCTTTTTCTTGAGGTCGTAGTACTCGGCAACCGTGTCCTCGTCCTCAACGGACTTGTCCTTGTATTCAATAGCCAACTGGCGGGCCTTCTCTTCTAATTGAGGCACCTTGGCGGCATTCTGGAACTGATAAAAGCACCGCTCAAGCATGAATTCAGGCGAGATACCTTCCACGCGCAACAGATTCAGAATCATATTATACCCAAGGTGGAACGCCGAGTCAAGACGGTCGGCAACACCCTTGACCATACCTTTAGCCACGGCAGGCTCCATCTGTTCGTTGATCATCATAATAACGATACCGCGGTCATCCAGGCCACGTCTACCAGCACGACCAGACATCTGGATGTACTCACCGCCTGAAACCCATCGCATTTCTCGGCCATCCCATTTGCGGACCGCTGTGAACACAACGGTCTTAGCAGGCATGTTCAGGCCAATCGAAAAGGTTTCGGTAGCGAAAAGAACCTTGAGAAGACCTTCTTGAAACAGCAATTCAATCACTTCTTTAAGAATTGGCAGCAAGCCGGAGTGGTGCACACCAATACCGCGGCGCAGCAACGGTGCAATGCTCTTAATTTGCTGCAGCTCCTGGTCAGCCGGCGACAGCTGGCTAATTGCGTTGGAAAAGACCTTGTCTACCATATCATGCTCGTCGCTGTTATTAAAGTCGAGCTTAGCCATTTTCATGGCCAGGGCCTCGCACTCCCGCTTGGAAAAACTGAACACAATAACAGGGTTATAGTTTTTCATCATGATCATCTTGATGATCTTGTAGATATCAGGGACACCTTGTTTACCACCTTTAGCGGTCTTTCCCTGTTTAGATTTAACCTGGACAGCGGCAGGATCTTCGCCAGCCTTTTCCCCAAGCGTGCCCATGGCCTTTTGAAAGTTCTCCTCCCGGAACTGACCCTTCTCATCCACAACCAGATGAATTCCATTTCCACCCTCAGGGAACAGGTAATGCTGCAAAGGAGTGGGGCGGAAGTTTGTGTAAACAACATGGCAGGGCTGTACATGGGTCTTGCAAACCCATTCTGCAAATTCCATGGCATTGGGAATAGTGGCCGACAAAAAGACATAACGAACATTGTCTGGCAACAGAATAATTGTTTCCTCCCACACAACACCGCGTTCTTTATCGCGCATATAATGGATTTCGTCAAAAATGACCCACGAAACTTCGCGCATGACCTCACTACCGCGGTACAACATGCTGCGAAGAATCTCGGTGGTCATAACCAAGCAGCTTGCATCCGGGTTGATGGTGACATCGCCGGTCATCAAACCAACGTCTCCAAACTCTGCGAGTAGCTCACGGTACTTCTGGTTGGACAAAGCCTTGATGGGTGATGTATAAATAACCCGCTGCTTGTTGCGCAGGCTCTGGGCAATCGCGTACTCGGCGACAACTGTCTTGCCGGCAGATGTATGTGCAGATACCAACACGGACTCATTGCGTTCGATGGCGGCAATTGCCATGGCCTGGAACGGGTCAAGCGTAAAAGGGTATGTTCTTGCCGGGTTGGAGGACTTGTGCTGTGAAATCGGCACATAGTCATAATCCGGCGGCAAAGCAACCTCATGGCGCATCTGATGGGCGATTTTCAGTGGAGCATCACTACTTTGCTCGGCAGGCGCCTCCTGCTCGGTCTCCAATTCCACTGCATCAGTTACCCGCGGGACGAGTGCTTTTGTGTCCTCGGCCTCGTCGTCAGTCTTGGCGATTTTTGTTTTCCTTGAGCTGGGCTCATCAATGCTTCTCTTTTCGGCTCCATTAGTTGTTTCAACGGTCTCATTCGCAGCGTTTGCCGCCTGTTTAGGGGCCTCGTCGAAGACTCCGAAAAGGTCCATTGAAAAATTATCTAAGACGGATCTGCTTCTTAATGAGCCTGCGCAGACAAAAGTTACAGTCGACATCGGGTTGAACTACGAGAGGTTGATTGAGGCATTCAATTCAAAAATAATAATGTTTTGAATGTGAATTGGAAAGTATATTTGAAACTGGTTTGAAGGACGATTTTAGGCTTCCAAGGCCACTTTTACCGAGTGGACTTTCTTGGTTGACTGGTTGACTGTTTTCCTGAGCTGGCCAACTTGAAGCTTGAACGCAGATTTAGGCTGTGAGATGGTAATTGCACATTTTGATTCAAACAGCACTCGCAAGAACGACAGACGTATTAGGGTATGTGATGTACATATAAGTTAACTGCTAAGCTGCAGATCGTGTGGATATGGGTGAAGAGGGTCAAAACGGAGAGCAGTGACAGAGGATCAAGCCATGGAAAGGCGTTGGCGCTCTCGGTCATAGGCTGAGAAACTGGGCCGAGGACGAATCTTGGGTAACGGCATGGGCTCGTCTTTCTGGAACCCCATCTCGTTGATTCGCCGGTTATAGTCTGCCGCAGGAAATACTCCCGTGAGTTGGGACGAGCCAGAAACAGACCGGCTTTGGTCGGCATGGGCCAGAATCCACCGGATGCGCTCTTGGCCCGAAAGGCTGCGCATATCCCAATCCAGATCGGTGAGGCCCTCAGGAACGGCATCCAGGCCGCTCAGCGACGGCATCGGCGCATGATCACCACTGCTAGGGACCACTGTATTGGAGCCGTTGGAGCCATTGGCATTGTTCTTGCGCTTGATGCTCAATATAGAGCTCATTGAGCCTTGATGCCGCACATGCAGACTAGGCGAATTGTAAAGGTCGGGAAGAGAGTCAGGGAACGACTGCGAGTTAGCCAATGACATTGGCGGCGATTTCTCTACCAGTGACGGCGTCTTGGAAAGGCCATCTGTGGGCTGGGCGGCCGCAACCACTGCAGCTCCTGCAGCCAGCTGCAGAGCACAGGCGGCTCCTAGCAACAGAGCCTGGAAAAGGACAGCTAAGGCCCAGAAGCAAAGTAGAGGAATCTCAAGTTTTGGAATAGAGTTTCTAGGACCATCAAGGCCCGCCTCGAACCTCGCAGCAATCCAATATAGGCCCACAGCGACTGTGCCGATCAGAGAGACCATGTTAGTAGCGAAAACAATAGGTCGTCGAGGAAACGAGCCTTGAAGAATAGTTGCGATTCCGGAAACAATTAAGAGACCGCCCAGCAGCCCAGCAGCTACCCGGAGACTGCTAATGGTATAATGATCTGCGGACAGAATAATGGCAATAATGGCTGGAGGCAGAGCGGGCATCCATCCCAGAAATGCTGCCACCGAGTAGGTCGGTAACTGCAGCTCGACGGTTATCATTGAGCGCTTGGAGGACTCTGAGTAGGAGGGCTTCCTTTTTTTTTGGTTAGAGTTGTGAAGGTTTACAACTAAGGGTTGCAGTTTGTTGTTTGTTTACGGGGTAAGGGATCAGATCAACGTGCATTTGGGTGGTCGGCAATACTGGTCTTTTGGGCCGCGAATTTGTTAAAATTGGATGCTTATTGTTGAATGTGATAAGAAAATTGATATAAAATCTGCATTCAAGGTGTTTTGCAGAAGCGTTCACTTCAAGCTCGAGACCTGCTGCGAGCTGACTTGGCTCGTTCTCCAAGCTGACTCCACACCACTCACATTTTGATAACGATTACGTCAGAACACTTGGGGTGCTATATGGGAGCTTGATCTGGAGGTTATCTGATCGCTTTGGGACCAGCGGCCCTACCCTATCTCCACTTCCGGCAACCCTAACATGGTGCATTTGCTTGCAGCGGACAGGGACGAGAGCGTGACAGTAGTTGTTGTTTTTAAAAGGGTGGCTAGGACAGAAAGTGATTAGTTTATAGAGAAAAGGATATAACCATCATCTTTTGGTTGGAGTGCTTAGTTTGAATTTGTTCATTCGTTTCCATGTTGATTTGAATTAGTTCGATTCGATATAGTTAAGTGTCACTTATTTTAGTATTTAATTCGTTTTGACCTAGCTACGATTTAGTTGCTAGTGACGAGTTGGCCCACCTGATCGTCAAGCAAGCAGAATAATGCAGCGTTCCCCTCAGTTAACGGTATCTCCGAGATGGCCACTTGCATACCCGGATTTGTTGAGATACATACATCGACCACGTGGGTTACACGGCGCTTTGAATGGACAGGGCATAATTGAACATGAATCGCCTTAACCTCTAAGTACGAGTCCAGGATTTTGCGAAGCAACGTCATTTACCAATTATTTTTTCGCAGTATATTTGTCTATATTTTGAATCTTGTTGCTGCTTCCCCGCTGCCGGCTCGCGCCTAGACATGGCGCTGCGCCCTTACCCAGAGAAACCCTGAGCAGAACCCGTAACCTGAGCAGAATCCTGAGCAGAACCATGCCCTGAACGAAACCCTTGGCCCCATGGATATGAGCCAGCTCAAGGCTAGGGGATCTAGAAATGTGATATAGGGTGACAATTGCGCAAGGCGAAATGCGGTGCCGTACGACGGTTAGGGCCGTCAGACCGCTTCAGCAATAGAAGCCTCGCTGTTTACAGCAGGAAGTAACCGAGATCGGACTTATAGAACGACTAAAATGGCTATATAATTTCGTTTATTTGCCCAGTATGCCCGACCTCGCATTGGCCGTCGCTGGTTTATGCACGCTGACGAAATTGGTTGCTAGGTAGATAAGGTTGCCGCGCCACCAAGGTTCGGTGGAAGTTCCGGGCGGTAGGCCATAGATTACGACAAGCAAGTCTCTAAAGAATAACTCAACGCCCGAACATCTTTCTGTGGTCTAGTTTTAAGCCAAGACGCCAAGTCCCTCAAGCTAAATCTGGGATCTTGGATCTCCCCTATCTCCTCCCGGGTTGGGGTTCCCCAGACTAGCAGCGATAGATGTTCCGGCGAGAGGAAGGTTGACGCTTATCTCACTGGATCCACTCCACTCATCCCGCAATGTCCGAGGTGCTGGATTTTACAAAAAAACAAGTAGTTGTGCCTACCGATGGTGTCTTAACGGGCAGTGCCTCGGGCCAGCCGGGTTCTAGCGCAAACTCTTCGGCCGGCCCGGACGGCTCCAACCGATATACCAAGGTTGCCGTTGAGAAACAGCCTACTCCACCAGCGTCGGCGTTGTCGATGCTGCTTGGCAAGTCACGCCAGGGCTCCGAAGCGCCTGAGGACCCATCCGGCAAGCCCGACAAGCCTGGCAGCCGATTGGCCAGCGACGATCGGTTTGGCGTAACGCCCGGCAGCAGCCCGCAGGCAGCTCGAGGATTTCCAGGCAGCTTAGGGCCTCGACGGTCCTCGTCTATCGCACCTGAGACTAGCATGTCACCGTCAGCCCGGTCGAGGCAGTCATCTATTGCGTCGATTGCTGCCACACCGCCCCCTGCGGGAGGCGGCGGCTTTGTGTTTGGTGCTGGCGAAATCGGCAACGTTTCGTCGCCTCGCTATTCGACGTCGGTCAGTCGTGAGCGTGTGATTCCGTCCAGTGTTGAGGCCCGTTTTATTGTGGATATGCCCCGCACGCCTAGTCAAGCCACCATTGGCCGCGACCAAAGCATCAACAGTCACAATAACAATAGCTCGTCGTCATTTTTAGGACGCAGCTTCTCAAGAATGTCGCTGAGCTCGCGGTCGCGGTCGTCGTCCATTGCGCGGCAGCCGTCAGTTTCATCGTCATCGGTGAGTATCCGTCGGTTCATTGACAAGCCGTGGAAGAAAGATTCACCCGACCACTCGCCGTCCAATTCGGTGGACTCGCGGGCAGGCTCACCGCTATCGATGACGGCGGCCGCACAGAGCTTCGGGACTCGGTCGTCCATTGCGCTGAACGCCGACGATGCCAACGGGCGGAAGGCGTCACTGGCCAAGAGCTATGGCAAACTGGGCAAGACGCTGGGAGAAGGCGCGGGCGGCAATGTCAAGATCGTGAAATCTAGCAAGGATGGCAGTATCTATGCTGTCAAAGAGTTCCGAGCACGGCACTCGTCTGAGTCGCAGCGCGACTACTCGAAAAAGGTCGGCGGCGAGTACTGTCTGGGTCTTACCCTCAAGAATCCTAACATTGTAGAGACGCTGGATATCATCTACGAGTCTGACAAGGTATACCAGATCATGGAGTACTGCGAGTACGATCTGTTTGCAATTGTCATGAGTGGAAAGATGGTGCCCGAGGAGATTTACTGCGACTTTCGGCAGCTCATGTCGGGGATAAAGTACCTGCACGACCTTGGCCTTGCCCACCGTGATCTTAAGCTGGACAACTGCGTCATGACCGCCGAGGGATTGGTGAAGATCATCGATTTTGGCTCGTCAGTCGTGTATAGATACCCTGAAAGCGACCGCACCTATGATGCCCATGGAGTGGTGGGTAGCGATCCTTACTTGGCGCCCGAGGCCGCCACCGGCGGGCGCTACGATCCTTGTGCCACCGATATCTGGTCTTCGGCGGTCATGTTGTGTTGCATGCTGATGCGCAAGTTCCCATGGAAAGCCCCGCGGCTCACGGATCCTTCGTTCAAGACGTTTGTGACAGAGGAGAACGGCGAGCGAAATGGGCTGGACAAGCTACTGGCCAACCTTCCCGACGAGATTCATCCCTTGATCTCGGGCATGTTTGACTTGGACCCGCTCAACCGCTGGACGGTGAACCGGTGCTGGGAAGACCCGTGGCTGAGCGGTGCCGAGTTCTGCACAAAAGTCGACGGCAAGCTCATAGCTGCGCCGGGGCATGCACACACCAAGGTTGCGTTTGAGGACGCACACATTGCACTACTGGAACGTAAGAACAGGAAGGCCAAGAAGGGCGAGAAGATGTGGTAGAGGCACCGATCTACCCAGGCCCTTCAGTTATAACGCTCAGACCAAGCCACAACTATACCTCTAGCAACGCATCCGCTACCAGGTACCAGCCTCAGCAAAGCTCTGTCACAGTTAAAGCTACAGTAACGCTGTGTTGTATCCACAACCTCAGCAACGCATCTGATGCGAGCCATCAGCCATTAGCTACAGCTACAGCTTCAGCAGCTACTCTACGCGGCAAACAGCCAGCAACAGCCTAACGATAAATATGTACATCAGGGAACTACCGCAATTCCACAGCTCTTTGCTACACCCAAAATCTGCTTGACAATACTCTCGAGGTGCTTGTCTTTGTGCAGATCGTCCATCTTCTTCACTTTGGCGATCTCATAAATGTGCTTGAGAGAAAGCGTGCCGACAGTGGTTTTGCCATCCGGCGCACCCTTCTCGATGCCAGCCGCTTTCATCAGTAGCCACGTGGTCTGCGGGCTTTTGAGCTCGTAGACGAACGACCGGTCGGGCCGCACCGTGATTTTGCAGGGGATCGGAGTGCCAGGAATGTAGTGGGCAGTCCGGGCGTTAAAATCCTTGCAAAAATCAATGGCCTTGACACCTTTGGATCCTAGTGCCGGACCCACGGGAGGCTGAGGCGAAGCTTGGCCGGCACCAACAATCAACTTCACCAAATGGTTTAGATTTTTTGGTTTAGCCATTGGCTTATGTCAGGGTCGATCTGAACTATAATAACTCCAAGTCAAAGGAGCGGTGATCTCGGGGCAACCAACTGACTCAGCACAAAGCAAACTACCAACGACTCAGCACCCCTAGTATCAGTTACTAATCAAAACTGATACGATTCATGACTCACTGAAAAATCAGGTTAGGGCCAGGACGACAACGCCAGCCCGGGGATCCTGAAAGTACCGAGTATCACCGGGTCATTCGAGACTCAGGGCAGTTGGGACTCGTCTCCCCAGATAATCTCTCAATATAAATAGTACCCCGCCCGCTGTGGAAAATAAATATTCTTTAGAAATATTCTCTCCCCTGCATCACCAGTGCCAGCCAATTCCCTCACGTCATCCTTCCTCCAATGCTGAGAGTGTTCCGTGCCGCTAATGCTGCTCGCTGCGTCCGCACCGTCTCCACGCGAGCGGTGCTGGGCAAGCCTGTTTCCGAAGTCGATTCTGAGGTTGCTGCCATCGTCAAGCGAGAGCAGCAGCGTCAGAAGGACTCTATCACTCTTATTCCCAGTGAGAATTTCACTTCCAAGGCCGTCATGGATGTGCTAGGCTCGGAAATGCAAAATAAGTACTCGGAGGGTTACCCCGGTGCCCGTTACTATGGCGGCAATGAATTCATTGATCAGGGCGAGGCTCTGTGCCAGAAGCGGGCTCTTGAAGCATTCAACCTGGACCCTGCGGAGTGGGGAGTCAACGTGCAGGCCCTTAGTGGTGCCCCTGCCAATCTCTATGCCTACTCTGCTATTATGGAGCCTGGCGACCGCTTGATGGGCCTTGATCTGCCCCATGGCGGTCACCTGTCGCACGGCTACCAGACTCCCTCTAAGAAGATCTCGTTCATCTCCAAGTACTTCCAGACTATGCCCTACCGTCTGAACGAGGAGACTGGCGAAATTGACTACGACGAGTTGGCCAAGACCGCCAAACTGTTCCGTCCCAAGATCATCATTGCCGGTGCTAGTGCTTACTCGCGTATTATTGACTACAAGCGCATGCGCGAGATTGCCGACAGCGTTGGTGCGTACCTTCTGAGTGACATGGCTCATATTGCCGGCCTTGTTGCCGCTGGTGTAACCCCGTCGCCGTTCGAGTACTCGGATATTGTCACTACTACGTCGCACAAGTCCCTGCGCGGACCTCGCGGCTCGCTTATTTTCTTCCGCAAGGGCGTGCGCTCTGTCAACAAGAAGACTGGCAAGGAGGTGCTTTACGATCTGGAGGGACCCATCAACTTTTCCGTGTTCCCCGGTCACCAGGGCGGTCCCCACAATCACACCATCACTGCTCTTGCGGTAGCGCTGGGCCAAGCGGCTTCGCCCGACTTCAAGGTATACCAGGAGAAGGTGCTGGCCAATGCGCAGGCATTTGCCAAGTCGCTCACTGATCTGGGCTACAAGCTGGTCTCTGATGGTACCGACAATCACTTGATTCTGATTGATCTTAAGCCCAAGGGCATCGACGGTGCGCGTGCCGAGATTGTGCTAGAGCTTATCAACATCGCCGCCAACAAGAATACTGTGCCTGGCGACAAGTCCGCTCTTGTGCCTGGCGGTCTTCGTGTAGGCACCCCAGCCATGACCACTCGTGAGTTTGAGGAGAAGGACTTCGAGAAGGTCAGTGAGTACATTGATAAGGCTGTCAAGATTGCCCAGCGCATCAAGAAGGAGGTCGCTGCCAAGGTCGAGAAGCCTAAGTTGGTGGATTTCCGCAAGCAGGCCAACGAGGACAGTGAGATCAAGGAGCTTAAAAAAGAGGTTACTGCCTGGGCCCACAAGTTCCCTGTTCCTGGAGACCTTTAAAACCGCTTTCATCTTAGTCCAGAAGTACCTATGTTTCCGTAGTTGCAGATTTCACAGCTCTTAGTGAGACCATTCTACACATGCAGTCTGAGCGAGAACTCGCCTGCACACCCCACCAGTTGAGGTCTCGCGATACTCGTCGGTGATCAACGCACATGAACAGTGGTCCTATCGTGAGAACAGACAGCAGACTGAAAGCCGGCTTGGAATATTCTGACCATAGTCTCAACTCAATATCGACCACCCCCCGCTGTGTCCACCTGCAAGTGGACAGGACCACAGACGTATGAAGACTGGTATAAAGGAGCTTCTAGTTTCTTTTTGTATTTGAATTTAAAAATGAGCTCTAAAGTCTGCAAGAATCGCAAAGCATCGACTGAACGATATACTGGACGCGCCTAAATCGGCGATATGGGTTCCCTGAGTACCTAAACATAAGGCTATTAAACGGGAACCCAAATGTATGTAGCCACCCGCGCTGTTACTTATCGCTGGCCCGCTAAGACTATTCGGCTGCGCACTGTGGGCTCCCTGCCTTAGTGCATTGGCCTGCGGCTCGACCAGTCGTGTGCGAAGTGACCGTCATGCTGGCCAGCCCGTCGCGTCGTGTTCTTGCAGCCCAAAAGGCTACCGCCATAGCAATTAACACATAGCGCAGTTACTGAAGCTCAAACACAACCAACACAAAACACGTAAAAAGAAGATGAACAAATCAGCTAAATAATCTTATTCCATAAACCTCGCCGGCGGGTTTATAGTACCATGCTCGGGTGTGGCTCGAGCTTGAGGGAACGTCGGCGGCCTTACGCAGAAACGGAAACACCCTTCGCCTTCAGATCGGCCCGCGCAGTGGCAATCTGCTTCATGAGCTCGGCGTACTTCTCGGGCTTGTCGTTGAAGGTCAGCACATCAAAGCCGAGAGTGCCCAGTGCGTAGGCGCCGAAAGTGACAAGACCCCACCAAGGAAGCACCGGCACAATCTCCGACTGGAACTTGGCCGATGTGGAGATCACGCCAGTGTAGAGGGCCAGCCAGAACGCTAGCAGAATGGTCAACAATCCGACGGTCTGTGTTGCCTTGGTCATGACGTGTGCTTAGGTCAGGAGCTGTTCCCTGTGTTAGCATTTTGGTCACTAGCCGTAACGAAACCAGTTTCAGTAATAACTAAGTTTAAAAGGTATAGTTGAAAACATTGACGACTATATGAACCCCATTGATAGAGGCAAAGCAATAGAGGCAGAAAAAAGTGATATTGGAAACGGAGACTGAAAATAAAGACAAAGCAGAGGCAGAGAGGTTATATTATACAATTAAAGAGCTACATCAAAACTTTTGTTTTTTGAAGATAGCGTCGATCTCATCGTGCGCGTTGCGGCTTTGCGGTGCGCTTTTGGGTCTTGCATCGGCCTGGCGTTTCAACGACGACGACGACACATTTTTCTTTTCGTGAGGGATCTCGACCGCGCTTTTGGCCGCTGTCTTTTTCTTTTTCTTTGACTCAGACTTCTTAACCTTGGCCACAGGGGCACGTAGCGGAGTATCAGGGGAGCTGGAGGAAGAGGAGGACGAGGAGGAGGAGTCGTCATTAGCAGTAGCAGGGGCTGCAGAGGTAGAGGCAGTAGTAACGGCTCCAGGCTTAAGAGTGAGTCGAGAGTAGACCAACATGTATGCCGAGCTTTGACTTTGCACATACTTTTCCGAGACTTTGCGAACAAGCTCGTCATCGTACTCGGCCCAGCTACCGTTGGGCTGCCTACACAAAGCAATGTAATGTCCAGAGGATACCTTGTCGCCCTCGTGAACAATTACACCAACCAATTGGTAGGCCAGGGGCTCTCCCTTTGTGGAATACTGACTGAGATCCAGATCAATGGGGTAGTGCATGGCGTCTTTTACCTTTTGTGATATTGACTGCGTGAACTTGAACCGCTTGATGTGAATGGTCAGGTACTCGGGCGAGTCGAGAATCGAGTATTGCTTGACAGCCTCGGTTATGTCTTTGCATTTCTCGCACTGGTAGCCGTCTTTGCCGTCAGCTGCCAGCTTAATCTGCTCCTTGCCAAAGAAGTCCTTGATGGACCGCTCGAGGGTATAGTAGCCCTTCTTGCGCTGTTGCGGGGAAAACGACACTGGCAGATCATAAAAGTCCTGACTCGTGGTACTCACCGTTCCACAGCTGGCACAGGTGACTTTCTGTTCCAGTGTACCCCCAAAAATATCATGGATCACAGAGTCTCTGAGTTTTTGGCCCTTGGGCGTGCTATCTTCTTGCAGCCGGCCCAACAGCGACATGTAGTATTCATGCGAGTCTTCTTGTTGCCATTCAGACATCATACAGTTGATATCGTCGAGCCGCCGGATCAGCCGCGAGGGGTACAGAGCCCGGCTGTGATTTTCAATGCTGCGCTTGTAGAGCTTGGCTAGCTCCACAGTGACACTACTCTTGTTGACCTCGGGATACTTGTGTTGAAGTACCTCCAACAAGTAACGGCCCACTGCAGGCAGATGAAACAGTGTCTCAATGGCCGCATTCATGTAGCAAGTGACTCCTCGGTTTTCCAAGCCAGTTGGCGGCACAGCTGTAGCTGTCCAGGACTTGTGAATGCGCTTGGACCCGGTACCTCTATCTTTTGGATTCTCATTAAAGCCATAAAATGCAGACGCTGGCAGCCCCGCGAGCCTGACATCTTTCTCATTGTTCACAGACTTTGACCCATTGGTGTTCTTATCCAGGTCCTCATCTGAGTCGACAGGAACGTCACCGTCTGCAACATCAGAATCCATAGGGGTATCCGACTCAGACTCCGACTCTGAATCCGAATCCGAATCCGAGCCAGAGTTCGGGTCCGACTCTGGTGATTCCCCCACATTAGAGTTTACAGATGCATCGCTCTCGTCAGAGTCGGAGGCCTCATCGTTGATAGTCTTAGCATCTTTGAACGCTCCAGAGCCAGTAGAATCGTCAGAATCGCCTGAATCATTGGATTCACTAGACTCGCTAGACTCTCCTTTCACCACCTCATAGTTTCCAGGCTTCATGCTCACCGCTTCAGGCAAACGAGCCGGTACAAAATCCAAAGATGCAGGCGCAGCTAGAGGCATATGAATTTTCGCTTCCTAAGCCTGGGGTCAAGTCTGGGGATGTCAATTGAGACGTGATTCAAAAAAGTATCTATAGAGGAAATGATAACAACGAATCTGAATTAATCTTTGCTTCAAGTGACTCTCATTAAGTTTGTCTTCTGGTTCTGTCAGATTCTCTTTCGTTCGAGTGGGTCCAGAAGCCGGAGGTTGCAGATTGAAGCCAAACTCGAAAAAGATTACGAGATGAACCGGCCACAATTGGCGGTACTGCTTTTGGCACTGGGGACGCTAATTGTGCTCGCAAACCAGCCGGAACTGCTGGCCGCACTAGCTCAAACCATTAAACGAAGAGTAGATAACTCACCTGTACCTCCTCCGACAATTATTCGAGGAACGAGCTTGGTTACCGCCATGGTAGCTACGGTTGCTTGTCCCGTGGCTTTTGGCCATCAGTGGGTTCCTCTCTCACCAGAGACGGCAGCTAGTATTTGCAAGGGTTCGTTTGTGGCCATGGTGGTTCAGGGTCTTAGTTTGGGGGCTCTCAACCAGCCCGTCTCCTAGCGGCCTTTATTACCCATGATAATGGCATGTACCATACCAGTGGCATAACCGTTTGCAACCTAGCATCGGATCAGTATAGCAGCATAACAATGTAACAACATAACGACATAACAACATGACCTCTACGGTCATTATCTTACAGCCTTGGTGGATCCCGTCCGTAACAATGAGACGCAATGAGACGCAGTACGCAGCCTGCAATTGAGTGACAACAAGTCATTGCTATACCGTCGAAAGGCGGAAATGTAGAGCTCCGATGGTTAAAGAAACGGAAAACCTAGTTCAATCCTTTGAATGAGTTCACAAATTCCACTGGTAACGCCTTTATCACAGATGATAGTCGTTCGATCGCCGTTGGGACCGCATGGACCGCACCCAGACAAGCAAATAGGCAGCACTAGACAGCAGATATACATATATAGATCTATCTAAGGGGCGTGGTAGGCACCGTCGACCAGGATGTCCGAACCGGTGGTGAAGGTCGACGCATCCGAGGCCAGGTACAGGTAGGCACCAACCAGCTCCTGGGGTTGGCCAGCACGACCAAGAGGAGTGAGGGTGTTCCACTTGTCCTGGATGTCCTGGGGCACAAAGTCCGAAATCTCAGTGGCAATGTAGCCGGGCGAGATGGAGTTAACCCGGGCAAAGCCCGCCCACTCGACGGCCAGCGACCGAGCCAGGTGAATGATGGCAGCCTTGGCAGCGTTGTAGCAGGCCTGCAGCTGGGGAACGTTAACAATGTGACCCGACATGGAGGCAGTGAAGATGAGCGAGCCAAAGCCCTGCTCCTTGAATACGCGGCCAATGAACTTGGCGCAGAAGTAGGCACCGTTCAGGTCCAGGTCGATGACCTTGTACCACTCGTCGTGGTTGGGCTGGTCAATCATGGCACCCTTGACCCACGGCACACCGGCGTTGGCAACAAAGATATCGATCTTGCCAAAGTCCTTGACCTGCTGCTTGATGGCGGCCTCGACGGCATCCGAGTCGTTGACCTGCACCTTGTAGGTCTTGACCTTGACGCCATACTTCTCAGCAAGAGCCTTGGCCTTGTCTTCGGGGTTGTGCGAGTTATACCAGATGGCCACGTCGGCACCGGCCTGAGCGTAACCGGTGGCAACGGCAAAGCCGATGCCGGTAGACGAGCCAGTGATGGAAGCAACCTTGCCCTTGAGCGAGAACAGGTCGAGGATAGACTTCTCCTCCTTGACGACCTTAGGAGGCTGCTGGGGTAGCGATAGTCCTGCAATGGTTTCCGACATTTTTATTTATCAACAATTGGAGTGACCTCTGAAGATGGGGGTAGCCACTCATTATATACTTGAGCTCGAGGGGTGACCCTGCCGTCGCATTCACACGCTTGCCGTGATGACGTCATGCGGGCTTGCTTGATTGTTGCTACGCGGGGGTGCGGGTATTGCGGGGGGATGCCTGTGCAGACTTGAGAAATTTATATAAAGAGGTGTGAAATTTTACTGTACCGTTCATATATGTATCGTGAGATAAGGGCGCTCAGTGTTTGGGGCTACCCACGCTGTTGTTCGGAACAACCCATCTTTTAGCGGAAGAAAGCCGCAGCTGGCATATGCATGACCGTGCAGCCTCCACGTCGGCGATGGAGTGCAGCCAATCGAATCCCGCCGACGCCAACGGCGTGCATCGAGACTGGAAATAGGGAGACACTTTGCAGCTGTCAGATTAGTGACGTTTATGAAGCCTGTATTTGTTAATGTGCAACAACAGTCTTGTGACCGTTGGTGAAACGCAATAGCAAACGCAGTATTTGACATATGCAGCAGCAATCTACCTTGCCTCGAAGAGGGGGACGGCTTGCATAATGATACGGGAATTGGTTGCCCGCCCACTGAAACCTCGTGACAGTGGGGGAGTTCACGATCATTGCTGAGGGCCAGACGATTCTGACAGATTCGATCGGGTCCGCCGACTTGCGGTATTTTATGCATAGTTATTTTTGTCTATCGTTTCTTTTTGTCTGAATTTCACGATGTATCTTGTTTCTGTTGTTGGTTTCCTTTCAGTTTCTTTTTTTCATTGCTATGCTTTTTTTGTGCTTTTTTTGTGCTTTTTTTATTTTGTTGTATTTAGTGTATTCTCTTACCTCTTGTCTTTGTTGTTTTCTGTTGTCAATTGTTGTCTTTTATTGTCTTTCCTTGTCTATCGTTCTGCTTGTTGTCTTTTGTTGTCTATTTTTCTGCTTGTCGTATTTCGTTGTTTATTGACAGGCTATACTTTCAAAGCGTTTCTGTGCTGTGCTGTTCTTGTAGTCACAGATACGTCCTTGCCAGCCTATCTGTTCATTGCCAATTGTCAACACGACGATACCATTGTAGCCAACACTCGCCGCTTGATCTCGAGGTTATCCCAGCTGATCAATTTGATTTCCTTTAATTAATTTTCATTTCTATTCATTATCAAATAATCAGACCAACCATCAGCCGACATGCCTCGATTTCTTCCGTCGTTGCGAACTATCACTACGGTGGGAAGCGTGGGGGCCCTGGTGGGCTTTGTATATTATAAGGACGCTCGAGCAAGTGCGCACGAGTATGTGATTCTTCCGGCAGTGCGCAAGCTGATGGATGGAGAAGACGCTCACAAGTTCACCATCGACCTGATGCGGTATCCTTTTCTGTGTCCGCAGCTCCCCAAGCGGTGGCTGAAGCAAAATGACCCAGATGGCAAGCTTCAGGTGACTTTGTTTGAAAACACTTATAACCCCAAAGTCAAGCCACTGCACTTATCTACTCCTGTTGGAGTTGCTGCTGGTTTGGATAAGAACGGCGAGGCCATCGACTCGCTATTCAACCTTGGCTTCTCGTGGGTGGAGATCGGCTCTGTGACGCCATTGCCTCAGCCTGGCAACCCCAAGCCGCGGATGTTTCGGCTGCCTGACGATGAGGCCATCATCAACCGTTACGGCTTCAACAGTGACGGTCATGCCGAGGTGCTTGCGCGGCTGCAGATCCGCGAAGCAAAGAAACAGGCCTCTGGAGAGGGCCGGAGTGAGCCTGGCAAGGTGCTTGCGGTGAACCTGGGCAAAAACAAGACTGGCGACGAGGTGTTGGACTATGTCAAGGGTGTACAGACGTTTGGCCCGCATGCCGATGCGCTTGTTGTCAACGTCTCGAGCCCTAACACTCCTGGTCTGCGCGACTTGCAATCGGATGAGAAATTGGAGAAGCTGTTGACCAGGTTGGTGGCCGAGCGCGATGCACTTAAGGGCACGACGCTGCCGCCGCTGCTTGTGAAGATTGCTCCCGATCTCGAGGAAAAGCAGATCAAGGCCATGGCTAAGGCCATCAAGGCGTCGCATGTGGACGGTGTGATTGTGGGAAATACCACTATTTCGCGGCCGCCCACGTTGCAGGACAAGAACACCGCCAAAGAGGTCGGCGGCCTGAGCGGCAAGCCTGTAAAGCCCCTGGAATTGGCGGTGCTAAGCATCCTGCGCGACTCAGTTGGACCTGATCTGACGATCATTGGCTGTGGTGGCATTTTCAATGGCAAGGACGCTCTCGAGTTCTCTCGCGCAGGCGCCAACGCCGTGCAGACCTACACAGGCTTTGTGTACCGCGGCCCTGGTCTTCCATCATTCATCTGCCAGGATGTGTTGGAAGGGCTTGGCAACAATTCTTGGGGTAAATAAATAGAATTCCTTTTAGCAGCCGTTTAGCAGCCTTTTAGCAGCTATTGAGTACCCCCTTTTCACCGCTGTTATCGATATTAAGGTATAGTATGAATGCTGTACACCTTGCATCAGCACTGCATGTTAGCTGCAGGAGAGCCATGGATGCATCCTGCCCAGCAAGGCGGAGCAGCTGCATATGTAGTAACAGCTGTGGCAAATACAGTTGACAAGAGCCACCATCCTATTGGCAACTCTAAAAAACCTAGTAAGTCGTCGAAGTTGGGTTCCCTACTCGTAGGGTTCGAAGCGTCTTCTCGATCCATATTGGTGAAAGCTCACACATGCAGGCTTGGCATGTTGGGACATGCTCACGCGTCGTGCAGGGCCAGCCGCTCAGGCAGGCAAAAGCTACTTTCCCACCCCAAGTTCGCAAGTAGACAAAGGATTTATCAAAATCGAGATAAAGTGGCTTGAAAACTCGATTCCGACCATTTTGGAATCTGAAACATCAGGAGATTTTGCTTCGGCGCGCGCCTCGGGCAGGGGTTACTAAGTCGCGTCGCGCGGCCCCCTGATTTCTTAACCTCTTACAAGCTTACTGGGCGGGTTGGACATTTTTTTTGATCAAACAGACGTGAGCTTTCGTTGATCCACACTCGTTTTAGGAGCAATTCATGTCGTATCAGAGCAACCGCCGCAACCTCGACTTTGCTTTCCCTGCGTTTGCTCCAGGGCTACCCAGCGTTTATGAGCGGGCAGGCTTTGACGTTAACAAGCATCAATACAGTAGCCGGAACGGCTCGCAGTCTACCTTTGGATCGGGTTCTAGCCAGGGTCGCTCCCGACAAGGGAGTGTGTCAAGTGCTGCCCGAAGCGCGGCCATCCGGCTAGCCGGTCAGTCGTCGAGTGGGGGAACTGCCCCTGAGACGCCCAGCGCTCTTTCCAGCGTGGTCTGCAGCGCAGACAGCAGCAATGTGCCTAGCACGGTTCAGAGCGCGGTTCCTAGCCGATCTGGGAGCCAAGTCCAAAGCCAACCGGGCAGCCAGCCCAACAGCCAGCCGAGTAGCCGCAGCAGTGATTCTAGCACGGGCCTGAACTTTGATCAGGCGCGCGACGAGCCGACGGTCTCCCGCGAGCTGCAGGACCACTTTGAGGAGAGTGAGTTTGCACGCGCAGCCCCGGAAGGCAGCGGTCACGCCCGCCCCACATCGGCGCGGCCCAACCCGATCGGACTGGCCTCGCTATCACGGCGTACGCCCCCACAGAGCCCACTGGACTCCACATTCTCGCCTCTTACCTCCCGGCCTCCCGCCGACACGAGCCTACCAGAGTCGCTGCAAAATATGGCACCCCCGAGAGCTGACGGCGACACAAGCTCTGGCCACAGCTCCCGGCCAAGCTTGGGCAACAGCTTCGGCCATGGCTCCCGCGATGGTGGCGACGATATTGTGGCCATGACGCGATCGCTATCGGGTCAGACTGAAGCGTCTAAAATGTCGGATATGGATATGAGTATGGTGAGCTCGATCCACGACTCGCCAGAGGAGCTGGAACCGGCGGAAACGCAGCCGTTGAACCTCAAGTCGGGTGGCACAGATTCAAGCTATTCGCAGGACGACAGCGTTAATCGTGGCGATTCCACTGCCACATCTAATAGCTCTGGTTCGGGCGATCTCGATCTCGATTTCCCTGGCAAATTTGGCAACCACGGCAACCTGCTGGTGCCCGAGCAAGTCAACCGGTTTTCGACCACGTCGTCGATCTACTCAGAGTCGCCGGATATGCGCGAGTTGCGCGACTTCTCCCGCGCATCGCCCCGGGAACCGCAGCATGAGTCCGCACGACCGTTTCTTCAGCACCGCGAGCTTCAGCAGCGCAACATGCACCGCGAGCCGTCAGGCCGGCGTCCCAGCGCTCCTCAGCCCAACGTGCCGCAGCCTAGTGGAGATTCCGAGGGGATCCGTCGCCAGCAGACGTTGCCGTTGCTGCAGCGCAAAACCACACTGCGGCGCAAGCCCACACTACCTCCAGCACATCGGATGCAGGAAAATACTACAAACATCGAGCGAGGCCTCCCGTCGCCGCCAAACTCAGCGCCAAACTCGGCCAAAAAGCCTGCCGTGACTCGTGGCCTAGGTCTCGGCATGTCCAACGTCGAGTTTCATGGCCAGGACATTCACAGCAATGATTTCCACAGCCACGAGGACTCGATGCCGCCTGAGCAGCACAAGCCATTTGTGCCGCCGCACCGCACGCTATCGGGTCGAGCTACGACGACAACGGGCTATGCGTACTCGACACCGCCGCTCAATGTGCGCAAGGACGAGCTGCACACTGAGGATGTGGACATAAACAACCCGGGCAGCCAAAAGACCAAAGAGGACAAAGAGGTGAAGGTGTGCCGAGGCTGCAACGAGCCTATTTCCGGCAAATCCATCCACTCCAAGGACGGTAACTTGAGCGGACGCTGGCACCGTGAATGCTTCAAGTGCAGCGGCTGCGCAGGCAAGCTCAAGAGCGAGGTGTATGTTCTCAACGACACCCCGTACTGCCGGCCGTGCTACCACGAGGCCAACAATTCTGCGTGCCGCGCGTGCGGCGGAGGCATCGAAGGCTCGTGCCTAGAGACACGGCTAACCGAGGACCCCGCGCTTGATTCGGGCGACACGACGGGTGCGTCTGAAGGCGAGCAGTTGATCCGCTACCATCCGCACTGTTTGCGGTGCGTCGAGTGCCAGGCAGACCTGCTGAGCTCGTACTTTGAGGTAGACGGCGGAAACTACTGCGCTGAGCACGCCTCAGGGGCGTCCGAGGTCCCAGAAAACATTAAACAACGCTACACGCGCTTCGCCATGATCTAGCGCGCAGCGGTTGCTGCTGCAGCGGCCGCGGCTGTTGCTAGCTCCTAATACTCTTAACTAGCTTAATACTGTGCACTAACACTGGGCTAGGCCCACTTCCTGCGGCTATGTTCCTAAAAACTGCACACATCGGAAGGACATGTTTTAAAAACCGCTGAGTACAGTGGAAAGCCACGATGGCCTCAAGGTGATTTTTCCAGCCTTTCTTTAACCTGCGCGAGTCTTCAAGGTTTCTTTAATATTTTTTTATTTTTTATTGTTTTTTTGCCTCTTTCAATTGTCGGGGCTCTTTTGTTTCAGCAGGTTTCGGTAGGCGGGGTTGGCTTTGAAGGCTGCCAAAAGTAGTGAAGTATGAGTGGTGCCGCGATTTTTAACATCAAACTGACACCCGATCTAGAGCAGTAGTACGAACAGGCTGCTTTCTAGATACCATTAATTCGAAGATTACTTGTAGCCAGTGATCCAGTGGACACTGGCACTGTCAGACAACTCCTAACTATACTAAAGACAAGATACTACATTAAATGTCCTCCTTGAACAGTCCCTCCTGCGCCTCGTGCACGGGCGTAGTAACGTTCGAAGAGTCAAAGCCCGCAAATTTGTCGTCCTTGAGCTTGACACCCAGCGGCTCCTCCTTAAGCTTAACGCCTAGCGGCTCCTCCTTGAGCTTGACGCCTTTAGGAGCCTCGGAGCTGTGAGTGGCAGCCGGCACAACGACATCGCCTTTAGGCTGCGACACCACCGCTTCAGAAGCAGGCACTTCGACCGGGGTTGGCTCGGTGATGGCCTTGGCCTCGTCTTCGGTGATCAGCGCTTCCGAATCGGCGCCAGGGCCGGTAGGGCCCTTGGTGGTCGTGGACACAGAGGCCGGCTCAGTAATGGCCTTGGCCTCATCCTCAGTGATAAGGGCCTCGCTGGGGGCAACAATCAGGGCCTCCGACTCGGCGCCGGTGGCTTTGCTAGACACGGCGGTCGGCTCAGTAATGGCCTTGGCCTCGTCCTCGGTGATCAACGCCTCGCTGGGGGCCACAATCAATGCCTCGGATTCCTCCTGGGGAGCCGCCTTGAGATCAAGCTTATCGCCAATGATCTTCTTGTCGGTCTTGACGTCCACCGGGGGCTTGCTTGAGCTGGGAGCAATCTCCTTGGATGAGCCCAAGGGGATGTCGTCGCTCACGGGAGCAGAGGGCTTGGCGCTGCCGGCAAGACCAGCAGCACCAGCACCGGCCGCCGCAGCAGCAGCGCTCACACCAACATCAGGCTTCTCAACCTCCTTGGTGCTGGCAGCAGGAAGCTCGCCAGCTACCGATTGAGTAGATTTGACAGACTTATTGGAAGCGACAGGCTCCTTATTAGGGAACGGCTGGCCCACGGCAGCGGAGGCAGGCTCCTTGTGCTCGTGGATGGTCTCGAGCTGCTCGTCAGGCTTGACGCTGGCAGCGTCGGCATCGTCGGCAGACTTCTTGGCCTTTTGCTCACTGTCTTTGGCAGCAGAAACGGCCGCATCAGCCTGCAGGGCAGCCTCCTTCTTGGCCGCGGCCTCCTTCTCAGCAGCCTCCTTGGCCTCGCGAGCAGCCTTCTCCTCAGCCTCGCGCTCAGCCTGCTTCTCGGCAGCCTCCTTTTCAGAAAAGAAGTGCTTCTTGGCCTGGCGGTGTCGCGAAATTGAGTCGGCAACCGCCGCTTCAGCGGCAGCGGCCTCAGCCTTGAGGCGCTTGGCCTCTTCCTCGAGCCGCAAACGAGTGCGCTTAGCCGACTTAGCATCGTGCTTGGCCCGCTCCAGCGGAGTAAGCTTGGCCAGCTCCTCCTCGCTAAGTTTCTCCTCGTGATCGGCAGACTCTTCTCCCGAGCGGAACACACTCTTGATGCGGTTCAGAAGACCGCCTTCCGGCTCCTCACTGGCATCGACGAATCCAGCAGAGGAGCCAATACCACCAGCATCGGCAGCGACCGACTTGTTGGCGGTGGGCTTGGGAGCAGCAGCAGCATCAGCGGCCTTCTTTTCCTCAGCCTTCTTAGCCTCCAGAGCCTTACGCTCCTCGGCCTTCTTAGCTTCAGCGGCCTTGCGCTCCTCGTTGGCCTTGCGCTCAGCAGCCTTACGCTCCTCGTTGGCTTTGCGCTCTTCGGCCTTCTTGGCCTCGGCGATCTTGCGCTCCTCAGCCTTCTTCTCGTCAGCGATCTTCTTCTCCTTGGCACGCTGCTCGTCACGCTTCTGTTTTTCCTCGGCCTTGCGCTTGCGCTCCTCAGCCTTTTCCTCGTCGCGCTTCTTCTTCTCAGCGTCCTTGCGCTCACGCTCGGCCTTGGCCTGCGCTTCCTTCTCCTTGCGTTCCTTGGCCTTAGCCTCCTCGCGCGCCTTGCGCTCGGCGGCCTCCTTCTCGGCCTGCTCCTTATCAGCCTGGCGCTTTTGCTTGGCTACATCACTGACCTCATCAAGAGTGGGCTGCACACTACGGCGAGCAATGTCGTTGATCTCCTCTTGGGTCATGTAAAGGCCACCGCCCACATCGACCTTGCCAATGTTAGCAGTACGCTTCTTGTACTTTTCGGTAGCAAGCGCAAGAGCAGTCTTCTGGTACGCGTCGTTTCCAAATAGCGAGCGGTCAGCAACATCCTTGTTGACCTTGGCTAGCTGAGCCTTGACGTTGCGGTCGGCAATCGATACCAAAGACAGGACATCCTGGCGCTGGAAGTACTGTTGTTCGCCAATGTAGTCATTCATGGCGGGGTCATCGTGCAGCTTGCCATCGGCACCCTTGAACTGCAGCTTGTTGCGACTCACGTCAACATACACATTGCTAAGGGTTTTGCGAGCGTTTTCGCGAGCAACGGATTCAATCCGGCTGATATCCAGCGACTCCAAGGTGTCATTAGTGGGGCCCTTCTTAAGAGCCGCAGCTCCGCCTTCGGCAGCGAGCTTCTCATCAGCAGCAGTCATGGTCGCCGAACGGTTAGCAGCAAGATGCGCCCATTCGCCGGTGTGGCCCTTGCCTGCGGTACGGGCACTCCACTCGTAGCCGTCCTTGAGGTACTTTGCGCCGTATTCCTCACCAGACGTACCGGCAGCAGAAAGGGCGGCCTTGGACGCCGATTTAGAAAGATCAACTGAGGGACCGGGCACCTTACGCACGGAATCCTTAGATTTCAGCGCCGCACTGGCCGCGTCAGAGCTCTTTGTGGGCTTCCACAGCTTGGGGCCCACATCCGAAGTGTTCGCCAGCGTAGATGCTCTAAGAGCCTCCTTAGACTCTTCAGGCTTCCACAGTTTCGGGCCCAAATCAGACGTGGTCGCCAACACAGCCGACGAGTGAGCATGCTTCTTGGCAATTCCCACCGAGGGGTGGCTGGGTAGATTGCCGCGGTCGCCGGCGGCCAACCGTCGCTGGTAAGCAGCGATGGCGGCCTCAGACATATCGACCTTATGGCTTGAGGTGGATGAAATCGAATTGGCCATCTTGTCACTCTTCAATAATAACGAATGGGAAGATGGTGTGGAGAAAGGGAAAGGTGCGGAATGGGATATGGGTAGGTGATTAGCAAGCAACCATCATGACCGTGGTACGGCGCACAGTGACGTCACGATGCAGTGAATCATAGCACAAGTATGTGCGTCTAATTGGCGACCGCATGGCCGTCCGATTAAGCTATACATCTTCTTCTATCTACTAGATTGAAGCACCAACTTTAGTCTAGCTCAATAACAGGCCAGCTTGCTGCCGCCACTGAGGGATATTATCAAGGCACGCCAGAACCACTGATAATGTTCAACCACGAGGGGAAGGGCAAGGAACTCTGAGGCGGGAGGAAGCAACCTGCTGCCGTCTAGTTGGCCGGGTAACAGACGCTGCATGTGACCTAATCAGTCAATATAGCGGAGACAGCGAGGGGTGGTAAAATTCAAAACAAAAGCCCGGTTGGCCATAAAGTTTGCTGACCCCCCACTTGCAGTTTAACTCAGCCTCGTTTGGATCTCCACTCCAATCTCGGACTTGTTTTTCACGACTATTTTTAGGGAGATACTATGCGACTGTTCGGTCTTTATTTCTGTAACTGGTCCATTTATGCACGAGGTCATACGCCTCTGCAGCTACCAGCAGATGATATTACCCATGTGATTTATGCCTTTGCCAAAACTGATCCCGAGTCTGGAGCGGTTGCATTGAGCGATCCTTGGGCTGATTGTGATAAGAAAATGGAAAGTGGGGCTCCAGGCTGTCTGGGCGAATTGTATGAGCTTAAGAAAAAGCACCGGCAGCTCAGAGTTCTTCTATCAGTTGGAGGCTGGACTTATAGCGGAGACTTGCGCAAGGCATTTGCGAGTGAGCAGGGCCGACATAACTTTGCATGTACTGCCGTACAAATCGTGGATGAGTACGGCTTGGATGGCGTGGATGTGGACTTCGAGTACCCTGCAAATGACGAAGAAGCTGTGTGGTATGTCCAGGTTCTCTCCCGGCTTCGCTTGGAATTGGACTCATTAGCATTGCGTAACAACCTTCCCCGCGACTTTTTTGATCTGTCGGTTGCCGCTCCAGCCGGGCCCGAGCAGCTGAATGTGCTGCGAGTACAGGAGATGGACCAATACCTATCATTTTGGAATATTATGGCCTATGACTTTGCTGGGCAATGGTCACAAGCGACAGATCACCAGGCATCACTTTATGGTGGGGCTTTCAGTGGTGACGGCGCAATCCAGAGCTATATTTCTCGAGGAGTTGCGCCCAACAAGTTGGTTTTAGGAATGCCATTGTATGGTCGGTCATTTGATAAAACAAAGGGCCTCGGGCACTCGTTCAATGGTTGCTTGCCCGGTAAGTTTGAGGCTGGCACACATGATGCTAAGGACTTACCTCTGCCGGGTATGAAAGAACATATTGACAAGAAAAGGGTAGCCGCATACTGTTGCAGTGATAACCAGCTTGTCTCCTACGATACTGCCGAGACGATCAAGCTCAAGGCCCAATATTGCAAGAAGCACCAGTTGGCAGGTGGCATGTGGTGGGAATCGTCTGGCGATCGCAAAGAATCGATTGTCAGAGCTTTTGTGAAGGAAATGGGCGGTCCGGATTATAAGCCCAATTGGCTGAAGCCCTCGACCTGTTAGCGATTAGGAGGCTCGAGAAATAGTATAACAAAAATAGGCTAACTCTCCAAAACTACAGAAGCTAAAAATTGCAAATTGCAAACTGCAAACAACGAACAACAAATAAGAAACTTCAAAAAACAAATAACCACGGCTGGAAGATGAGAGCTCTCCTGGAACAAGCCAGCCAGCCCCGACCCTATCAGTCCGTGACAAACACGCACGTGGGATAGCCGCTGACTTCCAAGCTGCAATGAAGTTCGGCAAGTACCTGGGCAAACGCCATTTAGACTTGCCTGAGTATGCAAACTACTTCATCAACTATAAAGGTCTGAAAAAGCTTATCAAGCGGCTGGCCGTCGACCCTGGCCATCCGGGAGCGTCCACAGAATTGGCGCGGGAACTGGCGTACCAGCGGCTCCAGGAAAATAAAGCAACGTTCTTTTTCCAGCTGGAAAGAGAACTGGAAAAGGTACAGAACTTCTACCAACAAAAAGAGTCTGATCTCGAGGTGCGTCTCGATATCTTTTTACAAAAAAAGACCGCGGCGGCTCAATCCGGCACGTTGACCCGCAATTCGGTCACCTATATCTCATTGTATGAGGGCTTGCAGCGGTTCCGCCGAGATCTCGAGCGATTGGAGCAGTTTATTGAGCTTAATGGTACTGGCTTTTCCAAGGTACTTAAAAAGTGGGACAAGCGTTCGCGCTCGCATCTCAAGGAACTGTACCTTTCAAGGGCAGTGGAGGTCCAGCCCATGTTCCATCGCGAGCAGCTAGTGGCTTTGAGTGACAAGGTCAACCAGTACCTGCTAGAGCTAGAGGCATTGGCATCGGGATCGGATGCAGTGGTGCTGGAGTCAGGACCTCGGCCTGCTTCATCATCTCAAGACGACCTCTACTACGAGTTCATCAAATTCGCATCTACCTACAACCCACACGAAGAGAGCCTTCGGCGCTCCATGGATGAATGGTTGTCACAGCTGGTGCAGGCCGACAATGCTACGGAACGGATCTCGCACATGTTTTTGATGGCCGTGTCCGCCAAGGTTCAGGAATCGGCGCTATTGGCACTGCACGCCACTGGTCTCGTGAACATGAACTCTGTGGATGAAATCGCAGGCCGGAACTGTCTTCATTTGGCTGCATCTACGCGCCAGCAACGCACGCAGATCGTCGATATTGCTTTGGCAGAGCATGTCGATGCGAGTCTTCCCGACATGTACGGCCGAACGCCCCTGCATTATGCCGCCACGCACGGCCGCCGAGACCTACTCAACAAGTTTTTGAAGGCAGGCGCCAGTATTGATGCCCTGGACCACGATAATCTGGCTGCCTTGCACTATTCGATCTTCAACAACTTCTCGGGATGCACCGAGGATCTTGTTGCCGCGGGTGCGCGTACCACGGGCAATTCGGAACGTGACTATATTCCGCTGAACTTTGCATGTCAGTACGGAGCTTATGATGCAGTCAAAATTCTATTGTCTGCTCGGCCGGACCAGCCGATGGTACCTGATGCTGAGGGGCTTTATCCCCTGCACATTGTTGCACGGGCCGGATTTGCGAGCATTGTGCCGCTGCTGGTGGAGGTGGGGGCCAACGTAGACGAGCTGGATAAGCTTAATGGCTGGACGGCGCTCATGTACGCTGCGTCGGAAGGTAACTACATGTCAGTGACAACTCTGCTAGCGGCCGACGCCGACTGGAAGATTCTTGACGAGCAGAACCGCTCGGCACTATTTTATGCTGCTTGGGAGGGCCATACGAGATCCGTTAAGTTGCTTGCCAGCAAGTTGCCTGCTGGAACCGTCGATATCTCCGAGATGCGCGGTGTGGTTGATGATGGAAGTGACAACAGCGTCGATGGCGCAGCCGTAGCGGTGAAAGTCGGTGTGTCGACCATGTCACCCGCGTTTGACGACATGGATCTTGCCGAAGATATTGATCTGGACGGGATTCCTGATCTATCGCTGCCGCCACCCATCGTGCCGCTACAACGGTATGGCCACAACTTTTTGGACTCGCAGAAGACCGTACTGCAGATCACCTTTGCGCCTACTGCATCAGTGCTCAGCGACCAGGTTACCAAATTCAACGAGGGCCGCAAGTACCTTGCTGCTGGCCGCATGACCATCTCGACATCTGGCACCAAAGATTCGATCCCTCGCAACTTGGCATTACCTATTCAAGACCTCAACCGCGTGCAGACGTTCCAGGTTGAGAGTCTTGAAAAGTTTGGTATCGATTTTGACGTATATCCTACGTTTGGCACGCGGTTGCTTGCCAAATCGACGGCGCTGCCGGCGGTGTTCACCGGCCACGCATCGTCGGCGACCCTGCCGCTAGTAGATGTCTTGCTGCGCTCGGTAGGCGAATTAAGCTTCAATTTCCTGGTGGTCAAGCCATACTCCGGCAAACCGCTGGAAATCGCCAAGTACGAGACGTACTGGAAGTCTACATCGTTCATTGAGGCTGGTACGACTCAGGCCTACGTCACGGCATCATCGTTGGTGGGAGAATACCATAAAACGACCGTGATATTGACGCGGGATATGGTGCCACTGGTGATGGACCCGAAAATCGATGTCAACGGCGTTGAGCTGGCGGTGCCGGCGCTCACTTACGAGCAGATCAAGAAACTCGTGAGCGGGCCCGTGCACACCCTGCAGCAGGTGCTGGAGAGTGGCGACGAGCGGCAGCTGGACCTTGTGATTCCGTTCCCAACACGGGCCGAGCTCGAACTGGCCAGCCGCATGCCTGTGCAGTGGCCGGAAATCAACGTGTATGTTGACGAGATCCTACACGTGGTGTTTGACTATGCGCGCAAGATGCGCCATGAGGGCGGCAAAACGCGGTCAATAATGTTCTCGTCGCCCAATCCGGATATTTGTGCGGTGATCAATTGGAAGCAGCCAAACTACCCAGTTCTGTTCCGGGCGGTTGCGCTTCGTACCGACGGCAAGTACACCACAGCCAATGCGGAAGTTGTTTCGGAGTCAAGTCTCAACGAACTGCGGGTGTGTGTATCTCTCAAGGAGGCGGCGCATTTCGCTGCAACCAACAACCTTATGGGCATCATGGTGCCCAGCGAGGTGCTGGCGTTGGTGCCTACTGCAATCCAGTCGACACGGCTGCAGGGGCTTGTGCTGGTGGCAACGTCTGAAAAGAATATTAATATTGACGGCGCTGACGGTGTGGAGAAGGGCGCGTTTCTTGTGTTCCCTCAAAAGGAGAGAGGGGAGTATGCGTCCAACAATCTAACAGCATAGTAGTCTAGCAGTATTGTAGCAGCACAGTAAAACAGCATACTACCCTTTTTGGCATACTATTCGCGCAGCAAAGCAGCACACACCGAAGCAGCACACTAGAGAAGCGCAGTATAGTACAGCGGTGGAGCAGTCATAAAATAGCCCAATGTGTAAAGCAGACATAACACTATAAAAGTAAGCGCGCGGAGATGGCCAGCACTTTGTTCATCGTTACAATAAATACTATGCAAGGTCGTAATCGTCGACCTTGTCGCGGTACTCGGCCACCCGCCGGCGGATCTTGGAGCCGTCCACCCAGGTCAAAAAGTCCTCCATATCGCGGGTGACAATCATGGCCGGATCGGTGACCAGTTGCGGTCCAATGCGTACATGTCCCTGCTCGACCAGCTTGGTGGCCTCAGAGACGTTGGAGATCATGTGTAGTCGGGCCATGACGACCGGCAGTCGACGCCGACAAAACGCAGCCACGGAGATTTTTTCAAGGTCCGAGACCTTTGGTTTTTTCACGCCGAAAACTCCCATCCGCTCGAGCTTTTCCAATAACATTTCCTCATGCTGCAGTCTTACAGGGTCCTGAGGAGGTAATTCGGCCAGCCGGTGAGCAAATTGACGGATATTGCCGCAGATTTTGTTATATTTCTGGTAGTCGCCGCGATTCTGGATGTGGTACATGCGCATGACCTGGGCATCTCTGTGGCCCTGGTCTTCTTTCCAATCCTGGAAATCGACTTTTTTTAGCAGCTTTTTCTCATGATGTTTTAGTTGTCGGCCCATTTTGTGTGATGTGCTGGGGGTTTGAAGAGCTGGTCGTGGTGACGGTGATGCACGGGTTCTGAAATAGAGAAAAAAAATCGAGTAAGCTTTTGGCTATGCTTACAAGCAGTCGCGAGGCATCGGAAGTGCTTAGCTTGTTTACTGGAGATGCTTCCAGGGCTGGGGAGGGGGAGCCTGAGCGCTGGGAGGGTTCTGGTAAAGAGCCCTTTGCTCGAGGCAGCAACAGAGGGGGGTGTTTAAGTAGAATTGACCAGTTAAATAGGGTACTTTACCAGCGGTTCAAAGGGGAAATTTTATATAGGTACAACCGTTTTCATGAGCCTGCAGCCGCACCAGTGGCAACAAGCAATGTCGAGAACCACCCTGACGTCAGCTCCCCATCCTACATCATCCCGTTTTAAATGGAGTCGATATTAGACTTTAGCAAGGATTTGGACGTCTCCTTGTTAGACCAGGTGGTCGAGCACTTTTATGGAGGCAAAGGGTCTTCTGGCGAGCGCAAGCAAGCCGACGCTATCCTCAAGCAGTTCCAGGATAATCCGGAGGCATGGACAAAGGCCGGCGACATTCTCGCCCAAAGTCAGAGCATGCATTCCAAGTATCTTGCGCTGACGATTCTGGACAAGCTGATCCGCACGCGCTGGAAGGCGCTGGGAGATGAGCAGCGCAAGGGAATCCGCAATTTTGTGGCGGGCATGTGCGTTGAGTGGAGCAACACGCCCGAGATCTTCAACAACAACAAGCAGCTGCTCACCAAGGCGGATTTGACGCTGGTGCAGATCCTCAAGCAAGAGTGGCCACAGAACTGGCCTCAGTTTATTCCTGAGATCGTTCAGAGCAGTCGGTCCGGCGTGGAGATCTGCGAAAACAACATGACCATCCTGCGCCTGCTGTCCGAGGAGGTCTTTGACTACTCAGCCGAGCAAATGACGCAGGCTAAGATTCATAGCCTTAAGTCGCAGCTGGCCGAGGAGTTTGGCCAAATCTTCCAGCTGTGTCACGAGGTGCTGGAAAAGGCGTCGCGACCTAGTCTGATCGTGGCCACCCTGCGGGCATTGCAGCGCTACCTGAGCTGGATTCCACTGCATTTCATCTTCGAGACTGAGATTGTGCAGCTGTTGGTGTCTAAATTTTTGACTCCTTTCGACTATCGCAACATCACTCTCAAGTGCTTGACGGAGATCGCTGGTCTGGTGGCTCCGCAGTATGACTCGCAGTTTTTGGCTATGTTTGTTGCCTCTCTTGAGCAGATCAACACGGTGGTACCGCTGGATACCGACTTTCGGGCCATCTGGCCTACCGCTTCAAGCGCGGACCAGGATTTCATTCAGAACCTATCGCTGTTTCTGTCACTGTTCCTGACCCACCACCTCAAGCTTGTAGAGTCCCAATCCGACCCATCATTACTGTACAGCGTGCACCTGTATCTTATCAAGATCTCGCAGATCGAGGAGCGTGAGATCTTCAAGGGCTGTCTCGATTACTGGGCCAGGCTCGTGCTGGACCTTTATGATGAAATCAAGAAGCTGCCATTGTCGGAGCTCGATCCCGATGCGCGCCAGCTTCCGTCTTACTCGGGAGCTGGTGCCGTCGACCCTGAGATGCTGGCACGGTTCCCGTTGCGCATGCACAAGTACAGCGAGATTCTTTCGCAGCTGCGGGTGGTTGTGATTGAGCATATGGTTCGGCCCGAAGAGGTGCTGATTTCCGAGAACGAGGATGGCGAAATTGTGCGTGTGTTTTACAAGGAAAGTGACACTATCACGCTGTACAAGAGCTTGCGGGATGTGTTGGTCTACCTGACACATTTGGATGTTGTCGACACCCGTAACATCATGAGCGCCAAACTAGATCGGCAGATTGATGGCTCCGAGTGGTCGTGGAACAACCTGAACACGTTGTGCTGGGCAATCGGCTCCATTTCGGGCACCATGAACGTGCTGATGGAAAAGCACTTTTTGGTGCTGGTCATCAAGGAGCTGCTGGGGCTCACCGATATGAAGCGCGGCAAGGACAACAAGGCGGTTGTGGCGTCTAACATCATGTACATTGTGGGCCAGTATCCGCGGTTTTTGCGGGCGCATTGGAAATTCCTCAAGACTGTTGTCAACAAGTTGTTTGAGTTCATGCACGAGACTCATGAGGGTGTACAGGATATGGCGTGTGACACGTTCATCAAGATCACGGAGAAGTGCAAGCAGCATTTCGTGGAGCTCAAGCCTGACGAGCGCGAGCCGTTTATTGATGATATCATCCGCAATATTGAAAACCATACCGCGGATCTGGAGCCACATCAGATCCAGGTGTTTTACGAGGCGTGCGGCCATATTGTCAGTGCTCAGCGGTCACAGCCCGCGCAGGAGCGGCTGTTAGAAAGTCTTATGACGTTGCCCAATACAGGCTGGAAGGCGTTGATCGCGCAGATTGCGCAAGACCCCGAGTTGCTGGGCCAGCCCGAAGGCGTCAAGATCCTCATTGGCGTCATCAAGACCAACACGGTGGTGTGTACATCGCTGGGCGCACCGTTCATGTCGCAGTTGGCTACCATCTTCTCGGATATGCTGGGACTTTACCAGTTCGTATCGACACAGATTGTAGAGGGGGCGCAACAGAACCCGCAATTTGTATTGACACATCATGCGCGGTTGCTGCGCAGCGTCAAGCGCGAGATCCTCAAGCTCATGGACACGTTCTTCCGCAAAGCCACCCAGCGCGAGCAGGTGGCCAAGGAGATCGTGCCGCCGCTACTGTCTACGATTCTCGACGACTACCAGCAGTCGCCGCCTGCTTTGCGTGAAAGTGAGGTGCTGAGCTGTGTGGGCATTGTTGTTGAGAAGGTTGGTGCGCTCGTTTCCGGCAGCACCATTCTCGGCATTCTCGAAAGAGTGTTTGAGAGTACCTTGGCCATGATTGCCGGCGACATGACCGAGTACCCCGAATTCCGGGTTGAATTCTTCAAGCTTCTGCGTACCATCAACCAGCATAGCTTTGCCACGTTGCTGCAGTTGCCCAACCCGATCTTTGCCAGCACCATTAATGCATGCCTTTGGGCGGCCAAGCACGACAATCGCGATGTCGAGGGTGTTGGTTTGTCGCTGACGCTGGAAATCATCCAGAATATCATCAAGCTGAACCAGCCCGACGTTTCCAACCAGTTTTTCCAGCAGTTTTCACGATTGATTCTCGGCGATACGTTTGGCGTGCTCACCGACCCGGACCACCGCTCGGGGTTCACCACTCAGAGCGATATCCTGGCCACGTTTGTGGATATTGTGGAGAACAACCGTATCACTGCGCCGTTGTATCAGGATGGAGAGGCTCCTCCCGGCACTTCCAATGCACAGTATCTGCGCGAATATCTTGCTAGCTCGCTCAAGAAGGCGTTCCCGCACCTTGCCGAACAGCAGCTGGCGGTATTTGTGGACGGCATGTTCAAGCTATACCGCGAGCCCGTGCAGTTCAAGTCGCATTTGCGCGACTTTTTGATCCAGATCAAGGAGTTTGGTGGCGAAAACACAGAGTACTTGTACGCAGAGGACCGTGCCAAGCTGCTGGAGGAGCAGGAGAAGCAGCGACACGAGCATGACCGCCAAGTTGGTGGTCTCATCAAGCCTAGCGAACTTGACGACGACTAGTTGCTGTTGCCACTCTTCTACAATGTAGCGCCTCGGCTGCTGCCCTGACGGGTTATGCTCGGAGACTATGCTATGCCTGGCAAACGCTAGATATTCTAGATTAGTCTTTTATCTAGTTGATCTACAGAATAGGTGCCTTTAGAGGCTAGGGATAAACAATTCCGCCTGCGAAATATGGACGCCTGCGTCCGATGAAGACGTTGAAAGGTTGAAAATGGAAAGCATGCAAAGGTCAAATTAGTGAATAATGTTCCGCCCGCGGAACGGCGTCGAATTGCCTCTGGAGTTGATTGTTGATGCCTGGCGCCTGAAAAAGGTAGCAGCGTCTAGGCTCCATAGCCACGAAACGCAAACGCCTCAAGGCGAAGTCATGGCATCGGCTAGCCAGGATATGGGCCGCATGACAATGGCAAGAAGAGCCATAAAAACCACTACCACCGGATAAATACAGAAATAGAAAATAGAGCAAACGGCAACGGCCAGGAGCGTGCCAACCGCCAATTGCTGGCCTCGGGCAGTGATCATGGTAAGCTTTCGAAGCAGTAAGAGGCTAAGGGTTCGGCAGCGGCTAAGGCAGCATGTGAGGGTGAGCGACTACGGTTTCAATTTAGTTACGACTTGCTTCAGATCTGGCCTTTGCTCAGAGGATTGTTCAAAATATTAACGGACAGATTTCAGTTAGTTGTCGGATTTTGATTTCTACGGTGCGCTTTTGCTGCGTCTGCTACCGTGCAGTTTGGCTAGCGCTATTTACATTACTGCTCCTTGGGCAGTGGCTTCTTGATGGCATCGGTGATTTTGACCATGCGACCGGCAGGACCTCCCACATGCCCTTTGACAAGCACCAGGCCATGCTCAGGGTCTACCTCCAAGACCTCCAGGTTCTGGATGGTCCGCGTCTCGTAGCCCTGGCGACCAGCCATCTTCTTACCCGGGAACACACGGGCCGGATCCGTGTTTTGACCCGTAGAACCGGCGGATCGGTGCACACCTGAAGTACCGTGTGATGCAGGCATACCACCGAAACCCCAACGCTTCATCACACCCTGGAAGCCTTTACCCTTAGTACGGGATTGCACATCGACATATTGGCCAACAATCAGATGGTCTGCCTTGAGCTCGGTGCCCAGCGGCAGCAAGCCGTCCTCATCACGGACCTGGAATTCGACAATGTGACGCTTGGGCGCAGTTTCTGCGCGCGCAAAGTGGCCAAGCATAGGCCGCGTGGTATTCTTCACTTGGCGGCTGCCCATTCCCAGCTGGACGGCCCAATAGCCGTGCTTGGGCTCTGTTTTGACGTCAGTGACCTGGCAGCGGTCCACTTCTATCACCGTGCAGGCGTGGTGGGTGCCGTCGGGCAGGTAAAACGGGACCATGCCCCGCTTGATACCAACCAGACCAACCCTGTTCCGCAACCGGCGGCGGGCATGTGCATTCTGCGCAGACTCAAATAAGAGCGGAGCCTCGCTTTTATAAGTGTTGGCGACGGTATTGGCCGTCAACTGAGCGGCATATCTCCGGAACACCCTGCTCATTGAAAATTTGGCTGACAGATGCTTCACTCTGACCGACTCTGCCTGTGCTGACTTCGAGGCCTCTGAAAATTGGGACCTCTGAAAATTGGGACCTATTGACTGTAGTCTCAGCTGATGTGGAGACGATTCAGTACTGTGGCTAGCCGCCGAGCCGCCCAAGTGGGAGCCCAGGCGCAAAGCGTCCATCGGGTCTCGCACCGAGTTCCGCGGCATCTTGTGGATGCCGTGACTGTTGATCGCGCACTGCCTGACCCTATGGCTCAGAAACGCAAGCTCAGAATCTACTTTGCCATGTTTTGTGCTGCCATGGGCCTTTCTGTGTTCGGCATGGTCAAATACGAGGCTGCCAACTCGCCGATTGTATCCTCAACATTGTACACGCTGCGTCGGTCCAAGGTTGCCCGGGAAATCCTCGGGGAAAACGTTCGCTTTGCTAGTACCATGCCTTGGATCTCTGGTTCGGCAGGCATTGCCCAAAAGGAGGTGAGCTTCAGCTATAATGCGGTCGGCACCAAAGGTGTAGCCAAGGTTCATTTCCATGCCGAAAAGGTTCCTGGAGAAGCCCGCTTCAAGGTTCTTGATTGGTCGTTGACTCCCGAGAACGGCTCCACCGTCAGCCTGATGGATGAAGACTTCCATCCCCATGTGCCTGGACCCAAAGAAGAGCCAGGTATGAGACCGGCCTTGAAGTAGGTCGCGCCTTGTAGATAAAATTGTACAGTAATTTAATTCATGCCTAAGAGAAGAGACTGTTCTCGGCGATCAGATCAAGATCCATGGAGAAACTGATGTTGACATGGATGTTTTCTTGCTGGATAGTTAACAGATATAGAATGCTAAATACGTCCATCAAATGTAAAGGGAGACGTTTGATAGAGTTCATGCCCAGATGCAAGCCCATATGGGGAGCGATTTTCTTGTGCTCCTTGTTGGTCAATAATGCCCATAGATACAACTCCATGCTATGTACAAGATTATTTTGATCTTTGCTCGCTAGGGGGTCCGTCAGTGAGCGCAGGATATAGCAAGTCCAAAGGTCCTTGATCTCATAGATCCCCAGAAGCAAATGCACAGGAACTATTTGATCTTCTTTTGCTTCAGCTTGATGGTCTCATCGTCAATAAAAATGCCTTTGCCCTTGTAAGGCTCGGGTTTACGCCACTTGCGGATCTCCGCCGCCAGAAGCTTGACCTGTTGCTTGTCGCAGCCTTCAATCACCACCCGGTGCGGGACCGGCACCGACACGTTCACGCCCTCAGGAATCGGTACATACTTGGAGTCGCTGTAGCCCACCCGCAGGTTCAGTCGCGGTCCGCCCTCGGCATTCTGCTCTAAAATGGCGCGGAATCCCGTGCCAACGAACTTGACAATGCACAAATGACCCTCGGTCACGCCGGTGACACAGTTGGCGACCAGCGACCGAGTGGTGCCCCACATACTGCGCTGGTGCTTTTTTTGCGGATCCTGTACGCCGATCTCCAGCTTGGCGTTTTCCTGCTTGAGATTAATGAAATCGGCAAGGTCCAGCGATAGGCTTCCTTTGGGGCCCGTCACCTCCACGGTCTGGGTAAGATGAATGCGCGGTTTGCCGTTGCGCTGGCTATCCAGCTGCATCCGAAGTTGAGTTACTTCATCCAAGACCTTCGGAAGAATCTTGACCGACGCACCCGTAGGCAACAGAATGGGCGAGCTGCCAATATTCGATGCCACAGCTCTGCCGGCGGAAAAAAACCGGACCAACATTTGTCAGGTCTGCGAGGAGCTGGGAGCGCTTGGATGAGCTGAGCTGGAAGTTGAGAAAAGTGCCTTAGCTGAGCTTGGAGCTACAAGCTGGGAGTTCCTAGAAAGCGTCGAGGAGCGCCAGGGCCCCAAACCCACATGCAGCCCGCACGAATCTTGTACAACCTGCTCCACGAGGTTGTTTGTACACGCAACTTGGCTCTGCCCGAACTGATCGGTCGAATCTGCATAGACGGTGTGTATGTAGATGAATGCAAAGACCCGATGATTGCAAGGTACTTGCGTGACTCTGCGCGGCTAGTCAATAGCTATATCCGCGCCCAGCCTGAATCATGCATAGCGCTGGTGATCTATAACCACGAATTTGCTCCAATTGAGCGCTGGACATTCACACTGACTGCTTTGTCCGAGTCTTCCGAATCTTCTACTGCCGCTTTTCATCTACAAGCGTTGATCAACCAGATCAGAGCCAGTAGCGCTTACCTAGACGAACTCCCCAGAGGATCCACCTTTCGAATCCTGGCATATCTCGATACGGCAATCCCTTTAAACTCGCTGATTCGTCCCGCCTCGGATGCTTTTCTCCCTGGTGAGCTCCAATTTATTACCCTTCATGACCAGCATACCCATGGAAGGTTCATGCTCCAAACAAAGTGTCACACCTAGGCAATGCCTCAATATATGGACCGGCCACAACGACAAGTCCTACGACAACTATGCGGATAGAATAATGCTTTACTATAAAGCCGGCTCCAGCCGGCCATAACAAAATGATAATTATACGCATCATCCTAACTTGGATGCTGCAGGAATGCCGCGGCCCTTATTGCCAAACTTGCGCGGCGCCTCAAAGAACACCGACTGGTCCATAGTGACCTGCGAGCGCGGCTGGCCCGCTCCCATTACGGGTGCGCGTTGGCTGATGCTGGACGACGGCGCCGGCGACGCGGGCGACTCCAGCATCGGCGACTGAGGCTGCGAATAAGATTGGCCGTCCTGGCTAATTTGCAGGCGCGGCTGACCCGACCGCGAGGGCGGTGGCGCAGGCACGCCAAACGTCTGGAAGTCTGGACTGACAGCTGCCCGGCCCCAGTTGGCCACGGGCCCCCGCTGCGCGTTCTTGATGTCCGGCAGCGAAGGCGCTCTCGGCAAGCCCTTGACCGATGGCACGTTAGGCAGCTCCATGTCGGCAAAAGGCGACTGAGGTGCCACGGGCGATGTTACATTTGGAGCATATCCGCTGTATTGGCTGCTGGCAGCGACGCTGCCCGCGTAGCTCACATCTGGAGGGAAATAGGACGCGTCGCCAGTGGGGTGTGCCACGTGGTTGGCAGAAAGTCCCTGGAGATTCTGCAGATTCTGCGGGTTATGCTGGTCTTGCTGGTTGGTCTGGATAGGCGGAAGCACATTGCCTCGGGCAAGAGAAGGTGCAGGCGCCTGGGTTTGAATGCCAGGGCCTGAGGCGACAGTGGCCGGGGCATGTGCAGGGACCGCAGGAGCTTCATAAGATGTGTCTTGCAGACCATTCAGCATATATGTGCCAGAGTTAGCGGACGCGTTGGCACTGTTGGAACTGTCATTGTAAGGCTCAGCTTTAGCCGACTCGCTCTCGTATGTCGCAGAAACAGTAGCCGTGCTGCGATCCGCAGGAGTATCGTTATGACCATCATGGTCAGTTTCGTAGGACGTGTCACCGTACTTGCCGTAGATGTCCTGCACGGCCTGTTGGCCCACAGATTTTGTGCGCTCGACATCAACCTCACCTGGGCGAACCGTCGCGACTGAGGGCTGGTGCATGAGCTGTACGGGTTCATCTTGCGGTTCCTCGGGCAAAAGGCTCTGTTTTGAGCGCATATGCGACGCAGCCGTATGTAAAGACGTCGCAGATTGAATCGAGCCGCGGTTGACGGCGTATCCGGAGGCCGCAGTCGGGGCGGTTGGCGCAGCCGCTGCAGTGGTCGCGTTGCCAGATGTGGCCGAGGATGCCATGACTGCTGCCGGGGAGCCCGAGCGCGAGTGCAAGTCACTGAGAGAACCGTTGCGGGATCCGTATGCCCCAGTCTGTGGGTCCGAAAGAGGCGAAGCAACGCGAGGGGCCGGCACGGGCGGAAGCTCCGGCTCGGGCTCGGGCTCGCTCGCGATGGGTAACTGGCTCGACGCTACACTCAAGCTCTCTGGAATCGAACGCCGCTGGTACACTCGAGGATCATTCCGGCGAATGGGCGAGCCCATATCGCTTTCTGTTAGCACGCTATCCTCGTCGTCCAGCATATCGTCCTCAGTTGCGGCCGGCAAAGCACGACCATTATCCAATGAAAAATTAGCACGACGTTCCATACCATGGGTGGAGATCCGGCGAGGCGAGTTGGGCTCGCCAATGGGCATGGACGACAATGATGAGCCACTCGTGCCCACGCGCTCGTTACCCAAGCGGTCCATGGATGGATACATAGGCGACGGGCCCAGCAAAGAATGCAAGCTCTTGGAGAAGCCATCGATGGATCGCTGCGCCTCTTCGTTCATATAAGGCGTATACATATAAGTGGAGGAATCGTCGGTTTCCATGGCCTGGCCATAGCCAGCGCGAGGAGGCAGGGCAAACGAATCTTTTTCGGTGTCTGTGTCGGCGACAGAATAGTTGCGAGCATGCTGTTGAGGAGGTCTCATCATGGAGATATCGCCTTCCATATCAATATCCTTGTGTCGCTCATCCTCCTCGCGCGCTACTCGGCGATGGCGGATGCACAACCAAAGAAGGAGAACCACCACCGCGGCAACAGGAATGCTAACACCCAGCCCAACTGCCAAAGCAATCACATGGCCCGTGTCGTCATCGCTGCTGCTATTGGCAGTGTTGCTGTCCGACATGTTTCGGGCCAGCGAGTTATTTAGATGCAAAAGTTCCCCTACCCAAATCTGGTGCACCAACTTTTGGGCTCCCGACCCTTGACCTGGCTGACTCCTGCGCGCGCCCCTAGATTTCTCTTGTCCGTGCATACATACCAAAGCAACGCGGGGGTTCGCGTGGATCTAGAATTTTTTTTCCGTAAATAAGTTAGTGTTTGGTTGGACAAGCCTTTTAGAAAATGACACAGAATAATAGGAAAATAGACAAGAAAGAGATATATATTAGATTGACATTATGGCAAGGTCAGTTCATAGCATAGACGTATTGGCTCTTGACCAAATCTTATGGAACTACATGCCCAAACAGGCAAGCTGCATTGCCGAATTCAGCTGTCTAAGACCTACTCGGACGATCTGATCGGACAATCTAGGGCTGATGTCGAGGTAAGGTTCCGGAACTTCGGTTCCACGAATGAATCTTGGCATTGATAAGCCTGGTGGTTAGGTCTGGTGGTTAGGTCCTCATAGCTAGTCCTTGGTCGCTATAGTTGACAGCCCTAAACAGCATGGAGGGCCAATTAGTGAATCTAGTAAGTGAACTATAGTCATTTGCTGTATATTTTTCTAGTTATAGTCAGTGATAGCCAGGGCTAGTTGGTCAAGAGCTGGTTCCAGCCCCCGCTACAATGCTCGGACCGTACATGTTCAGCTTCGGGCAAGAGTTTACGGATATTCTCAATCCGGTGCGACGACGCCGGATGGGTACTCAATAACTCCGGCACCATACTGCCTTGATCTTGCTCCATTTTCAACATTCGTTGCCATAGGCCGATGGCGGCGGCCGGATTGAAGCATGCCTTGGCCATCATCATCAATCCAACATAATCGGCCTCAGTTTCCATGGTTCGAGAGGCCGGTAGGCGCAGTCCTAAGTTCATGATCAAGTCATTAAGCGATGCGGATCCAGTGATACCATACATGATGGCCCCTAATAGAAAGTAAATAGGGCTCTTGGATAGGTTCTCGGCAGTATGGCGGCATACCTGGTGAGCTGTTTCATGGGCAAGAACAGCCGCCAATCCATCCTCATTCTGGCAAATTGGCAAGATACTTTGAAACACAAACACCTTTCCGCCGGGGAGAACAAATGCGTTAGGGGGGTGGTTGCCGCCGACCACATAAATTTCCCAATCAACATTCTTCAGTCCACTCACGGCAATGATTCGCTTCATCACCGATTTGACCATACGCACATCGGGCGAACTATCGGGTAACAGCTGCGAGCCAAACTCAGCCATCACTTGGCGGTAGCCCATGGCCGAGATCTTGTTCTCGATCCATTTTGGCATGAACATATACCGCCATCTGCCAGATACGGGAGCCTTTTCCAAATGCGTAAAGTAAACTCCGCCGGCAATGATGGCAAAAATGAGAATTGGTCTCTTGTAGTCGAGAAGGTTGAACTGCGGCCCCGTGTTTCGAAACGACTTGTACTGATATCCGCCTCGCTGTTGTGGGAACTGCGGGAGGTTCTGGAACCGGAATTGTGAGTACGGCCGGAACCCGCGGGGTGCCCGAGCATATCCGCGAAAGATTTCGGAAGTTTTCAATACTTTGGGAACCACTCTGGGTGCTCCGAAGAGCCCTGGAGCCGTTTTCTGAAAAATGCGTTGCAACATTTACTATCGAAGTGCCCAGAAATGATTAGTACAGGACCAACTCGCTCTCAAGACTAGAAAATTATCGACGTGCCACATGGGCAAAGCAGAAGTAGGCTCGGCCAAGTATGTGGCAAATAAACTCAAAGCAAAGGGTCTGCAACGGCTTCGGTGGTACTGCCAGGTCTGTCAGAAGCAATGCAGAGATGAGAACGGGTTCAAGTGCCACACTCAAAGCGAGTCACACTTGAAGAATATGCTCAAAGTCGGCAAGCCTGGCGGCCCCAACATCGAGGAGTTCTCTAGGCAATTTAAGGCTGATTTCGTGCACCTATTGCGATCCTCTCACGGAGAAAAGCCTATAGGTGCAAATCGGTTCTACAACGAGTATATCCAAAACAAAGACCATGTGCACATGAACGCGACGCGGTGGCCTTCATTAGCGTCGTTCTGCAAGTATCTTGGACATGAAGGCATCTGCAAAGTTGATTCTACCGAGGAGGGTCTAGTCATTGCCTGGATTGATACCTCTGTGGACGCAAAACAACGCAGACAGCAGTTGGCAGCCGAGCAACAGCTGGATGAAAGTAGAGCATCAACAAGAGCCCTTCGTATTCAGATGAAGGCTGCATCCTTGCCAGACTCCTTCAAAGACGCTCACCCAGCTTCTCCGGACACATCGTCCGCTGCCTCTCCAGAAGCAGAATCCACAGCCTCACAGACACAGACCCTCGCTCCTGTCTCGTTCAAAATGAAAACTAAACCGAAAATCGAACGCAAACGATCCGTTTTTAGCGATGCGAAACGCAAATGACCGCCTATTCACAGTACTTCCATGCCGTCACTATTTATAGCACCAACCCTCTCTTCTTGAAAAGCGACCCCACGTTTCAAAATGAGAGCTCAAGGAGCAGTATTCCAAAAATTAAAATTTCATCAGCCTTCACCCGGATGGCTCTGGTAAAAGGCAAGAACCCTGTTCGAAGATGAAGCACTGGATGAAGATTATTCATGGCGGGGGGCTATTTATATGGATCGGGTCTAGGGTTTGTCAGCCAGACGAGGAAGGTAGAAAGTCATCATGTCGCCCACATGCGTTTCGGTCATCATCCCCACACACATCAGCTCTGTCCCATATTTACAGTCCAGAAATGGACAAGGAAATAAAACGGCTTGAGCAAGACCAGCGTGAGGCTGGAGATTATGTGGCATGGTTCACTGCGTCGAAGCAGTTAGATTCTCTCTTGAATTTCGATGCGTGGAAAGATCATGCTGAGAGCCCATTATATGACTATGAAACGGTGGCCATCCGGCTGGCGCAGCTCCAGAACGCTCGATTATCGGGTAATGCGCAAGAACTGCTTTACTTAGTGCGTACGACCTTTTCTCGTAATGTCGGCAATATGGGTGATCCGCGGCTTTATTTAAAGTCGCACTGTGGCACCAAAAAGCTCATCGAGACCTACATTTCCGAATGCGAGGAGGCCATTGCGTGGCTGGTGCAGCGTCCTGACTTGGATGACAAGATGCTCGTCAACACTTTGTTGCAGACTCGCAAGGCTTTTGGCCGGACGGCCCTGGTGCTTTCGGGAGGAGCCACGCTTGGCTTGTTGCATGCCGGTGTCTTGTTTGAGTTGCATGCGCAGAATCTACTGCCAAAGATCATTTCAGGGTCCAGCGCGGGCTCAATTTTCGCTAGCTTGGTGTGCACATGCAGTGACGACGACTTTGACCAGCTATGGGAGCTGCAGAACCAGGAAATCTCCATCTTCACGCCGCGTGGCGAGACTGAGTCTATCATGGCTCGCGCCAAAAGATTTATAACTCAAGGCTTTTGGATCGACAGCACGTGGCTGCGTGGCATGATGCAGGAGTTTCTCGGGGAAATGACGTTCCAGGAAGCGTACAACAAGACTGGCCGAATCCTCAACGTCACAGTCTCAGCGTCAGGGCTCCATGACATGCCGCGGCTGCTCAACTACCTGACAGCCCCAAATGTGCTCATTTGGTCGGCCGTATGTGCTTCATGCTCTGTGCCGTTTGTTTTCTCCAGCAACACGCTCATGGCCAAGGACCCGAAAACGGGCTCATCGTATCCCTGGACCAAGGCAACGTTTATTGATGGCAGTGTGGACAATGATTTACCGTTAGCCCGGCTCGCGGAAATGTTCAACGTCAACCATTTCATTGCCTGCCAGGTAAACCCCCATGTGGCTCCGTTGCTGCAACTATCTGAGCGGTTAAACGGCCACTCGTCGTCCACCAAGCTTGATCTGGGCAAGACTAAACAAGACGTCGGCAATGAGAAGCTTGTTGCCACGCCGTGGTGGGAGACAGCGAAAGGAGTGATTGTGGGCGAGGTGTCTCACGCGCTGCAGCTCATGAACGAGGCTGGCTTGTTACGCAAAGCAACGTCCACGCTACTTAACGTCATGGCTCAAGAGTATATTGGCAACATTACGATTCTTCCCCGCATCGAATGGCACGACTTTGGCAACTTGTTTCAAAACCCAACGCCTGAAGTGGCGGAGTCTGCGACATTACGGGGCCGCGAGGCAACGTGGCCAAAGCTTGCAATTGTGCGCAACCATTGTGCCATCGAGCTGGCGCTTGATAGTGCCATTATGGAGCTGCGCGCGCGGCTGATTGGAAGGTCTGGCCCACTGTTTGGCATTGCAGCATCGGCAGAGGCGGCCGATGCGGCGCGTACCCAACGCAACCACTTTCGCCGCCGCAGCGAGGAGATCCAACTCGGCCGCCGTCACTCGTCCAACTCGCTTCGCGGGTCGCCGCACGGATCTGCTACTCACCTGCCAGTGCTGCGGCGACAGCGCTCGTCCGCGCAGGTACCGAGCCGCGGCTTTCACTCGCCCACGCTCTCACCCAACTCTAGCCGTGTATCATCGAGTACGAACTTGGCGATACAACGGCATTCGATGAGTGCGGTAGAGCGCACCAAGCGACCGGTGATTATCTCGCTGCCGACTTCCAACTCGTCATCCACGCTGTCGTCGCCGGTGGTGCAGGTCACGCCGCTGGTTACGCCAGTGACTCCTAAGGCACCGGTGCAGATGACGGCCAAGCGCGCCAAGTCACAGGGCCAGGCTGTGGTATACCCGCTGTCGCTGCCGCCGCCTCCGGCGCGGTAGCACCTCTGTACCACTGTAACATGCGCCGTGTGCGAGGTCGTAGCGACCACATGCTCTGCCGCGTGGTGGGGCGCATATTTATAAGTCTATATATTTATTCGGGCTTGAACGTGCTCGTCTTGAAGACAATCGGCTTGGCCTCAGGCCCTGATAGGTTAGTTTCCTGTACCCCCAGCGGCAGGATGCGATTTGCGGGATGTTTTTGCATCTCGTCGCTTCTCCCATCATCTATAAGATCGTCATTAAAGTCCATGGTCATTTTCGGAAACACCAGCGGCGTCAGCTCGGAAAGATCTGCTATGCGCATGTGGCTTTTTGTTGCATCCAGGCGGTCAGAAGTAGAGCCGAGCAATACACATTTCATAGCATCGACCGTAACGTTGTCGCAAGGTGAATTCGTCGATCCAACAAACCAGGTATCTTGTCTTGAGTCTCTGGGTACCCTTTCCAATGCTCGTTGAAACACAGATGGTAGAGGCTTGAAGAATCCCTCTCGAGATTGCACTGTGCAGAACGGCTTGAGATTCACATACTTGAGAACCGCCTGGTATAATGGGCCGGCATTGGCAATGACTCCCCATAGAATTTGTTGTGATTCCAAAACCTCGATGAACTCTCGCACCTGGGCAGGCACCTTATGATTCTGAACTTTGGCTAATTCCGCAGCCAGCACTTCCTTGAACCCGCTCCCCGGTTCAGTTTCAATAGCATCTGCGACATTATCGGCAACTTTTAACAGCCATTTACGATAGATTTCCGGCTTGAATTCCCCAGGCCCTGCGGGCCGATGCAGCTGGGCTTGACCGCGCACTGACAATGCGGTCTGAGCATATATGCGGCTGACGAGGTCTCGGTCGACAGAGGCCCCGTGAGCCTTTGCTACTCGAGAAATGATCTGGTCGGGGAAATTCGGAGTGAGCACTTGCTCGCTGAAATAAATAAATGGCTTGGTACCCCAGAAACTTATTTTTGTCATTTTGGGCAAGGTTTGGTGCCGGAGCCGGTTGGAAAGTTATTATGAAGGATTGCCTGATCGGTCTGGTAGGCAAGCCATCGAGTGGAAAAAGTTCGACTTTGAACAGCTTGACGGACGCAGCAGCAAAAGTTGGCAATTTTCCATTCACAACCATCGATCCAAATAAAGCAACTGGTTATGTGCCCATCGATTGTGCCTGTAGTCGCTTCAATAAACAGAGCGAGTGTAAGCCCAATTATGGCTGGTGCACCGACGGCCGACGGTTTGTTCCCGTAACATTGCTGGATGTAGCTGGTCTAGTACCAGGAGCACATGAGGGCCGGGGCTTGGGAAACAAGTTTCTCGATGATCTTCGACATGCCGACGCTCTAATCCATGTGGTGGATGTTAGCGGAACCACCGATAGCGAGGGCAAGCAGACCCGAGGCTATGATCCTCTGTATGATGTTGAATGGCTGCAAGACGAGATTTTTCGGTGGATTCGAGGCAACCTCATGGAGAAATGGGGCTCTATTGCCCGCCGCCATGCTGCCACAAAAGCCTCCACAGTCGAGACCTTGTCTAACCAATTCAGTGGTTATGGTGCAAGTCGGGAACTAATTGCCCGCGTAGTGACTGCCGCCGAGCATCGTGCAGCGCTTGAGTTTGAAGCCGAGCCTGGCAAACCTCCATTAGGGCCGCTGGATCAATGGAGCCATGCAAAGATCGACATGGTAGTACGAGTACTGCTCGAGTATAAATTTCCAACCGTGCTTGCCTTGAACAAAGTGGACCACCCCGATAGTGACGGCAATATTTCCAAAATTGTGCGAAAATACCCCAAGACCCCACATGTTCTCACGTCGGCCATCAGTGAGATTTTTCTGCGCAAACTAGCCAAGCAGCATTATGTTGTGTATGAACCCGGCACCGAGTTTGTGGACACAAAGGAAGATTTACCAGATAGTGACCTGAAACCGATGGACGAAAAGCTTTCTGACAGACTAGAGACTGTGCGTGATCTCGTGTTGTACCGCTTTGGATCCACCGGCGTGGCACATGCTCTTCATGAGGCCATTGCCGCTCTTGAACTGGTTCCCGTATACCCTGTCAAGAATATCCACAATTTTGGTGGAAAGACGGCGTTTCCTGACTGTATCTTTGTACGCCGTGGCACCACTGTTGGCCAGGTTATGCGCAAAATTATGGGCGATGCACCTATCTTATACACTGAGGGAGTCAATGCAGTCAAGCTTGGGGAAGACGATGAGATTTCTGAAGGAAAAAACGATATTCTTTCTTTCAAAGTTGGTCGTTGACCTGCTCCTAACTCTTGAACTCCTCAGCTACTCAACTCCTAACTCCTCAACTCTTCAGTACTTCATCTCAGACAGGGCATCTACCAATCAAGACGAATAAAGAATATTTTACTGGGTCTATTTCGCTACAAGATTAAGGGAGACCCTAGGATACAAAAGGCAACGTCAGAAGCACAACAAGAGGAAAGTAAGTTACGCAATAATGCAAGCCTGTTTGTTGTCTTCGTCGCCGCTCTTTGACTTTGCCGTGAGGGCCACGCGGGCGGCCTCGGTAAACGCCTCACGAACGCCCACGTCCTTCTTGGCAGAGCATTCGAGGTATCGCAGAGCACCCACCTTCTTGGCCACGGCCACACCTTCCTCGTACGGAATCACGAGTCCTTCTGAGCGCGGCATAGCACCGTTGCTATCTTCGGGCTCGTCGTTGTTGCGTAGGTCGCATTTCAAAGCCACCAACACGAGCTTGACGCCCTCGCAGTGGTCGATGATCTCGGAAACCCATCTTGTTTGAGCGTTCTCAAGCGAGTCCCGTGAATCTACACTGAAACACAACATGATACAATCGGTATCCGAATACGACAGCGAGCGCAGCCGGTCAAACTCCTCCTGGCCCGCAGTATCCCATAGTGACAGTTCCATTGGCTGGCCATCGATAAAAATGTCATGGACATAGTTCTCAAAAACAGTAGGCTCGTAGACCTGTGGGAAATATCCACGCGTAAACATATTCAACAGCGACGTTTTGCCGCACGCGCCATCACCAAGAATGACAATCTTGCGTTTAATGGGCTTGGGTTTTCCGCCGCACAATGCCATGATAGGAGAGATTCAAACAACCAAAAAAGCAAATAAAATTCAACAACACAATCGACTTGATCAAATAGGATCCAAATTAAAGCGCACGCAAGGGAGGATCAAACAATCAAAGGGGTTGGAGGCAGTAATGATCGTCGAGGGGACTATTGGGGGGCTGAGGTTGTATAAGCTGGATCGGGAACGGGGGATAGAGAGCATAACACCCTTTTGTCACGTGACAGCGCTTTTTTTCGTGGACAGCCACCCTAGCCACGAACCCTAATCTGCAACACGGTGACGGCTGAGATCGGTAATAATAATATGCAGGGCAAGCGCGAGATCAGCGTGAGTTTTCAAAGTCAAGACGGGATCTGCAGCTGAGGTTCTGCAAGCGGTGCTAACGTTGAATATGACAAGGCAACAAAGTCAGAAGTGAAAAGGGTATGTAGAAGACTTTATAAAAATATTAAAACTTCAAAGGTATTGTAGCTGTGCCAAGTCGCTTTGGCCTAAGCTGCGGTTGCCTAGATGTATGTATGTTGGCTGACCAGTTGAATTATTGCGTGCAAGGGTATCAACATGGCACAGTTTCAGGTTTCAATATTTAATATCTACAAGTTTCACAACGGCTGGCATTTCCATGTTTCACAGAAATGACATTTGCAGTTAGTTTCAAGCTTTCAAGGTCCTCCATCTGAGGTCCTGCGGGGCGAGAGCGGTGTCGGCAAACCTCAGATGACCAACGTGAAAAATGACTCTTCACCACGTGAACCCATTTACTCATCATCATGTCTAGTCCTTTGGATATTCGTAGAGGTAGCGCCGACCGGTCCACCGAAACTTCGGTCTCGACGTCTCCTCACCAGTACGATTTGTCTTCGTCGCCCAGTGCATTCCGCGGCCGTCGCTTTTCCTCGACGCAACGTCATGAGAAGGTACTGAAACCCTTTGATTTCGGTGACGTCAAAGTGTTGCTACTGGAAAACGTCAACAAGACTGCGGTGGATATCCTGGAAAAGAAGGGGTACCAAGTTGAGTTTCTGGAGAGCGCATTGCCCGAGGATGAGCTCATTGAGAAGATCCGCGACGTGCATGTGATTGGTATTCGCTCCAAGACCAAGCTCAGCGAGCGGGTGCTGAGCGCTGCCAAGAACCTTGTTGTCATTGGCTGCTTCTGCATCGGCACCAACCAGGTTGATCTGGAGTATGCCACCAAGCGCGGCATTTCGGTCTTCAACTCGCCGTTTAGCAATTCCCGCTCCGTAGCTGAGCTGGTCATTGGCTACATGGTGGCTCTGGCCCGTCAGTTTGGCGACCGTTCCATGGAGCTGCACAACGGTACCTGGAACAAGGTCTCGAAGGGCTGCTGGGAGATCCGTGGCAAGACGCTTGGCATTGTTGGCTACGGCCACATTGGTGCACAGCTGTCGGTTTTGGCTGAGGCCATGGGCTTGCACGTTCTCTACTATGATGTCGTCAACATCATGGCCATGGGTATGGCTCGTCAGGTCGACACTCTGCAGGAGCTGCTGGAGAATTCGGACTTTGTTACCCTGCATGTGCCTGAACTGCCCGAGACGAAGGGTATGATCTCCACAGAGGAGTTCAAGCATATGCGGGATGGCTCCTACATCATCAATGCCTCGCGTGGTACTGTTATTGATGTGCCGGCCATGATTGCTGCCCACAAGTCGGGTAAATTGGCTGGCCTGGCTATCGATGTGTACCCTCAGGAGCCTGGCAAGAACGGCCCCAATGCGTTTGTGGACTCGCTCAACGACTGGACTTCTGAGCTTGTCTCTCTCAAGAACGTCATTCTAACCCCTCACATTGGCGGCTCCACCAATGAGGCACAGGAGGCCATTGGTGTCGAAGTGGCCACCAACCTCAACCGTTATATTGCCGAGGGCTCTTCCGTGGGCTCCGTCAACTTCCCCGAGGTCGATTTGCGTCGCCCTTATCAGGAGGAGAGCGATGCTGTGCGTGTTCTTTACGTGCACAAGAACGTTCCCGGTGTGCTGCGCACCGTCAACGAGCTGTTTGCCGAACACAATGTCACGAAGCAGTTCACTGATTCAGAACAGGACGTGGCGTACCTGATGGCCGACATTGCCAACGTCAGCGAGAACGATATCCGCAAGCTGAGCGACGAGCTCGAGAAGACTCCGTTCAACATCCGCACCCGCATGCTCTATTAGGCCTCTCAACTTAGACACAATACTTGCAAGCGCCTCAAAACTACTCTGCTCAAGGCCGGCAGAGACCAGGAGCAGCTTCAACACTGTAGACAGGCTTCAACAGTCGTATATATATAACTAACTTCTTCCATGCTCCTCACCCGCGAAGCCACTCGAATTGCCGTCGTCTGGGTTCATTACGAGCTCGTTTCACTGTGTTTCGCACTCGTCACCATCCATTCCCAAGTGAAGCCAAACAAGCCAAAAAGACTTCATCGTATATGTTTTATTCTATCATGCGCTTATATGCTTGAAGCTTTATGCCCCTCTTCTTTCGTACTCTAGAAAGTTCCCGTTGGGAAGCTCCCTCTGGGAACGTCTATAATGTCGTCTAGATGCGCCTCTAAAAAGCACCAAACTCAGCACCGCGTGAGCCCTGGGCCCCCATCTGAGCCATCAGCATCTGGCCGAATGGCGTGCCGGCCACAGTTTTCGCAACGCTCTTGACATCCGCAGGAATGCCTTTGCCCGTGACGAATTTGGCGAGCTCGTCGCTGAAATCATTGCAATTGTTGCGGAAAAGATCGTAACGATCGGCCGTCCAGTCTTCGCGAGCCTCCTGCAAATACTCTTCCACAGTTTCCCATGGAAGCTCTGTTTTTCCGAGGTCAATGACTTTTGTGGGCAGGCCAAGATGGGTCTGTCCCGGAGCAGCCACAGAGATGCCTTGACCGTAGAAAACCTCCTTGTTGTGAAGAACAAGAGCGGAATGCCATACACCCTCCAGAGGCATTCCTAGTAGCATAGGAGCATATACCTTTGCCAGTCCCTGAGACAGGTCATATACATGTAATTTTACAGTGGTTGACATAAAGCTTGCCGCTTGCCACAGAGGCGTGCATGATCACATGCGGCTCCCAGCTGCGTCCAGCTGCGTCCCGGCTAGGCAGAGTGAGATGAGCCAGATTTGCGCAGTGACCAGGTAGCAGGTGTCACCAGCACAGTGCTGCCTCATTATCTATTTTCTACCAATTGTTTGTGTAATGAATCTTAAAGCAGGCTCGCGTCATGAATTAAGCATCTCGAGTCCACGACCGGATGCGATTCTACGATCTTTTGGAGTCAACGGCGATATTTCCAACTCAATCAATTGGATGAACCATTGCTTGAGCCAGAAGACCTAAGATAGATTCAAAGTAAATAAAGCACCGAAGAAGAGTGTATTCAAGCACGGAAGCCACCGCAGTCTCAATCAGAAACGAAAATCTTCATATGTAAGAACCCCCAGCATCTGACACAGCAGCATCTGACACAGCAGCAGCTCCCACATAACCACCGTCGCGGCGTGGCGTGCTGACAATGGCCCTCTCGTCTCCAGTGCTTGCCCTGCTCAACGAGCCGGACTACGCTCTAAAGGAGTATGCGCTTCAAAACGTGGACGCCAATATCAATGAAATCTGGCCCGAGGTTGCCGATAACCTGCCGCAGCTAGAAGAGCTGTACGAGGACCCGCAGTTCCCCGCGCAGCTTCTAGCGGCCCTAGTGGTGTCTAAGGTTTACTATCATCTCGGCGACTTCGGCCAGGCCGTGCAATTTGCGCTGGCCGCAAACACAGACTTGGACCTGGCCCCTGGCAATGAATACGTCGACACCATTGTGGCTAAGGCTATTCGCGCGTATGTGGATCAGCGCCAACAGGCCTATGACAAGGACGAAAAGGACGCCACGGACCCCAAGCTAGTGGCGGCTGTTGAGCAGCTTCTGACTCGCTGCGTTAAAGCCGGCCAAACCACAATGGCCCTAGGCGTAGCTCTGGAGGCTCGTCGCCTGGACATCATCGAGTCCATTCTGAGCCAGCAGAACACCCCCGCCCACCTGCAGTTTGTGTTTGACTGCGGCATCAAGCTGGTAGGAAACCGCCAGTTCCGCAATAAGGTGCTCAAATCGCTGCACAAGCTTCTGACCGCAGGGCCCGATCCAGACTATATGCTGCTCACAAAGATCATCATCCAGCTCGATAACCCCGAGCTGGCGGTGCAACTTTTTGAGCAGTTGGTGGACAAAAAGCCGCTTCTAGCCTACCAGGTGGCATTTGATCTTGTTTCCGCGGCCAGCCAGGAACTGCTGGCGAAGACATCGGCCGCGTTCGTGACCGCGCCGGATCCCCCCCGCGCCAAGCTCGTCAAGATCCTGTCGGGCATTCCCACTTGCGACTACGAGATCACGTTTCTTAAGCGCCACAACCATGCCGACTCATCGATGCTTCTGCGAACTTCCAAGGTCTTTGATCCCCGCAACTCGATGTTCCATTCGGCCGTCTCGTTCCAAGCCGCGTTCTTGCAGGTCGGTACCACCTGTGATTCATTTTTCCGCGGCAATATTGAGTGGCTGGGCCGGGCCCAGCATTGGACAAAGTTCACGGCCACCGCGGCCATGGGCGTGATCCATCGCGGCAACCTTACTCAGGGCCGCCGCATCCTCAAGCCGTATATGCCCGGTGGAGAGGGCACGTCGCCACACTCCCGCGGTGGTTCTTTGTATGGTCTTGGCCTTATTTTCGCGGGTTTTGGTGCCGAGGTGCTTGATTATCTTCATGAGCAGATCACGAATGTGGACCTTGACCAGAGCCAGGAAAACAACGAGGACCGTGACGTTCTGCTGCATGGCGGCTGCCTTGGTGTGGCTCTTGCGGCTATGCGCACTGGAAACCTTGATGTTTACGAATCGCTGCGGCAGGTGCTGTACACAGACTCGGCAGTTGCTGGCGAAGCGGCCGGTCTGGCCATGGGCCTTGTGATGCTTGGCTCCAAATCGCAGGTTGCCGAGGAGGAGATGCTACAATATGCTCACGAGACGCAACATGAAAAGATCATCCGCAGTCTTGCACTTGGTCTGGCCCTGCTCAACTACGGTAAGGAGGAAGGCTCGGACCCACTTATTGAGCAACTCATGGCTGAACAAGACCCGCTGCTGCGCTACGGCGGTTGCTTCACGATCGCTCTGGCTTACGCTGGAACTGGTAACAATAAGGCCATCAAAATGCTGCTTCACAGTGCCGTGTCGGACGCTAGTGACGACGTGCGTCGCGCGGCCGTCATCTCGCTCGGCTTTATTCTGCTCCGCAACCCCACCGCGCTACCCCGAATGGTCGAGCTGCTGTCCGAGTCCCACAACCCGCACGTGCGTTATGGCACCACCATGGCGCTGGGCGTGGCCTGTGCCGGCACGGGCCTGCCTGCGGCCGTGGATGTCCTGGAGCCCATGATGAAGGACCCGGTGGACTTCGTGCGCCAGGGAGCCATGATCGCATTGGCCATGATTCTCATTCAAGTTACAGACCAAAATCCCCGTGTCAAGGGCCTGCGCGAGCAGTTTGCCGCCGTCATCTCCGCCAAGCACGAGGGTGCCATGGCCAAGTTTGGTGCCGCGCTCGCACTGGGTATCATCGACGCTGGCGGCTGCAACGCCACCATTACTCTCGAGCATCAACAGACTGGCAACCTGAACATGAAGGCAGTCACTGGCCTGGCGGTCTTCCTACAGTACTGGTACTGGTTCCCGCTCGCCCATTTCCTAAGCTTGGCGTTCACTCCTACTACCGTGGTCTGCGTTCGTGAGGACCTGCGCATGCCCGAGCTGACGCTCCACTGCGATGCACCCAAAAAGCTGTTTGGCTACCCGCCACGACTCGCTGAGGAGAACTCCAAGGCGCCTGAAGAACTGGTCACTGCCATTTTGTCCACCACTCTCAAAGACAAGCGGCGGGCCAGGGCCAAGGCCAAGGGCAAGGAGTCTTCTGGCTCCGAAAAGGAGTCCAAGGATGTCAAGGATGTTCAAGAGGCCAGCAAGGAGGCCATCGACGCCCCTACTGGCGATAAAGATGATAAAATGGACGTCGATTCGGCCCCCGCCGCCTCGGCCGACGATAAGGAAACAAAACCCGAGTCTCCCGAATTCGACCTGCCCAACATGTCGCGCGTAGTGCCCTGGCAGCGCCAGCACATTGAGTTCACGTCCAAGCGGTTCGTTCCGGTGGTACACCGCCAGCAGCCGTCTGGCGTCATTGTCGTCGACGACACTGAAGGCGGCGAGTACACGGTGATCCAGACTCTGCGCCAGGAAAGCAACCAGGAGGACGAGACCGAGGAGGCGCCTCTGCCGCAGCCTTTTGTGCTCAAGCGCGAGTAACCTGATGTACTGCCGGTGCCCAAATGCGGTCTCTAACAGCTCTGCTTGTAGACGCATGAATGTATCTATCGTCTGCTGCTCTGTATCCTAGATGTAGCTTGTAAAGCAAAATCCTAGAGAATTAACTGCCCGCGGAAAGGTCAGTTTGCTGATCTGTATATCTTTATAACGCTAGCAGGACCTGCCGGTGTAACTACATGGCATATTTGACAGTCTATATATTGAGAGGCTACAGGAAGCGACGGAGCGCAGCTCCAGCTTCCTTCTCCTGAGGCTGTCCCCGCGCCTGTCGCTTGGCCCGTTCGCGTGCCTTTTTCTCCCGCTCCAACGCCTGCTCAACCCGCAGCTTGCGCTCGTCCATGACGTTCTGAGACTTCTTGCGCAGCATCCGCCGGATTGCAGAGTTCTTTCCCCTGATGTTGGTCCGCGGCGCCAACTTGGCCTCTTCGGCCGCCGCATCGGCCGCCTGCTGCGCTTCGGTAGCGGCGGCCGAAAGTCGCTCCGGTACCGCCCGCTTGGATACTTCGCCAATAACGTTGGGGTCCAGCGAGATCATATCCGGCTGTAGCTTCTCTAGTAAGCCACGGACCTCAGTCTCGCGGCGGCCCGACCGCGTTGACCGCATGAACGGGTTGGCCTCCAGGGCATCGATGTTGGCCTCACCCGCACCAGGAACCACAATGCTATCAAAGCCACTGGTATGGCCAAGCCCAAGCACATCTTCAAACGGAGCAAACCGCACACTTTCGACCTGCTCGCCGGGAATAAGATGGTTCATGTACGGGGCGGACACCTTGGGCCCAGTCCGTGTCAACGTATCCTTCCAGATTTGCACATGAGGGCCCCAGCCCACCGCCAGAAGACCTGTATCGGAAATTGACAGCGATGAAGCGGGCGTCGGCGAATAATAAGACTCAAGCTCCTTGAAGTTGCGGATATCCCAGATCTTGACCGACCGGTCAGAGCCAGCTGCCGCCATGTAGTTTCCTGAGCGGTCGATGGCCAGTGCCCGCACCGGTCCTCTGCTGGTCTGAAGCTTTACCAAGGGTGTCTGCAAACTAGGTGCCCACAACGTCACTGTGCCATTGGTATGGCCAGCATGAATTACAGCATTGTACTTGTTTTGAGCAAGGCACTGCGTGGGGCCCAGCTTGGTGCGGATCTCGGAAACAAGATCTCCAGTGGAGACATCCTGGTACTTCAGATACCCCGTATTGCCAGCTGTAACTAGCAGATAATGGAACGGAAGGTAGTCGAGGCAGGTAGCCTCGACATGGTGCTTGAGTTTGTGCACCTCTGTTCCCAAATTGTCATAAATAAACGTGTACTTCTTTTGCGCAACTGCAAACATCTCACCATCATTCTGCAAGAATACGGCATCCCTGACGGTCTCATTGACGTTCAACTCGCATGCAAGACTACCCTCTTTCCAATTGAAGGCGGCAACATGGCCCTTCCGACCAGCCAACAAGAGATTGTTACCCGAGGTAGAGTAGTTGCACTTGTAGGGTCCGAACTCATCCAACTTCAGAGTGAACTTCTTTTTGCGAGTGGAAAGATCCACGCCCTCGCTGATCTCCTTTTGCGTGACTTTGAATGTCTTCTCCATCTCATTCTCGGGCTCCAGGAAGCCGGTCTGCTCGAATAGCAGTTCCTCGGTGCCTGCAGCCTCCTCAGCCGCCCGATAGGCATTTGAGTTGCTTTTATCCATATAAGCCCTCAGCTTGCGATCCTTGGCTCTGCCAATTTTTTTCTGCTTGACTCTCTCATATTTTTCCATGGTGAAGCAGGATGAAAAAGATTATGAAAGCCTGGCTCTTCGCATATATCTGCATCAGCTTTTTGATCCTGACCTCGCAGGGTCCTTTGGTTCGAGACGTTAATCTTAAGATCTAATTCGCGTCCACAGGATGGCAAAAAAAAAATTGCTGAAACAAATAGCCGCCAGAGAATGCTAGGCGGCGATGAGAGATAAAAAAGTAGTGACACCCGAGGGATTCGAACCCTCGCATCCGGAGATACTAGCACCTGAAGCTAGCGCCTTAGACCGCTCGGCCAGAGTGCCTGATATTTGAAAAAATAATATCCTGATTTATTTACCGACAGTCTCAGCAGATGCACACATTCTGCCGAAGAAGTTTGCAGTTTCGGTCTACGTACTTCCCTTCACATACTTTTGACAGTCTAATAGAAGCCTTGAACCTTGCTGGCTATCAAAAACTACGAAATATCCCTATGTACAAATAGTTGAAGACGGGCCAGCTAAGTACCGGTTTACTTGGTGACCTCGGGCTGGACAATAATCTTGACGTGCTTTTCCTTATGCTTCAGGAGAGCATCGAAACCCTTGGAGACAACCTCCTGCAAGGCAATTCGGCCAGTGATAAAAGGCTTGACATTAATCTTGCCTTCCTTGAGCAGAGCAATAACTTTCTCATGGTCACCGCGGTAAGCGATGCTGCCCCGAAGAACCAACTCCTTAAGCACGAGTTTCTGCATATCGATCTGAGCAGGGCGGCCCCAAATAGAGACATTCACAATGGTGCCCGTGGGCCGGGTTGCATCTACCAGCATATCAAGCACTGGGTTGACGCTGGTGCATTCGAAAGAAACGTGAGCCCCTAGACCACCAGTAATCTCCCGTACGCGATCGGCAACCTTCTCCTTGGACGGATCAAGAACATAGTCTGCGACCCCCGAATCAAGCGCCATCTGTTTCCGGGCCTCCGAAAGCTCGGACACAATAGTCTTGATGCCCAAGCCCTTGAGAACAGCGGCAATCAGCAGGCCAATGGGGCCAGCTCCGCCTACCAAACCGAAATGGCCAGCCTCAGCATTGCCTAGAGACACAGCGTGGTAAGCGACCGACAACGGCTCGATCAATGCGGCCTCATCGAGAGGAATATCGCCAATCTTATGCACCCAGCGGGTAGGTACAACAATATACTCGCTCAATCCGCCGCCACCGCCGGAAAGACCCCGGAAGCCCATATCTGTACAGAGGTGGTAGCTGCCCTCTTTGCACATCTGACACTTGCCGCACACAAAATAAGGCTCAACCACAACATTCTCACCAGTCTTGAAACCGGTAACGCCTTCACCTACTTCGTCGATGGTACCCGACATCTCATGGCCCAGAGTCACTGGAGGCTCTTCTTTGGCCAGCACGTGTGGGCATCCACATTTGGGTGCAAAGATAGGACCGTCGAGATACTCATGCAGATCGGTTCCGCAAATACCGCACCAAGCAACCTTGATTTTGACAGTTCCCGGCTCAACCTTCGGGACGGGAATGTCTTCAAGACGGATATCTTCACGGCCATAATAACGGACTGCTTTCATTGTCATAGTATATTCGTAAGTAGGGACTTTGCATGTTCTTGGCAAAATATATATGCATCGGTTATCGATCGCTCACGTGTTCGCGCACTGTCGCCTCGAGGGATTTGTGCGTGTAGGCTCGACGACTTCTCTAGACTTTCAAGGATATATTCTATACGATTCGGATGTGATCTAGTGCTTCAATAAATAGCTTTGTTCTCAGGAATCGCCTGATCTGATGTCTCGGGTCGGATCCAGTGCTTCCGGTATCGGTTAGGGATAATGTACCCGAACTTGAAATTGAAAGTCTCGAAGGAATTTCATAGAGGTTCCGTTGAAATAAAGGCCTGTTGTGCTATTAAAGAGTGTTAAGTCCCCGGGGACCCTCGCAAATGTACTGTTTGCATCATGCTGTACCTCCCTGCAGCAACGGTGCATGCTGATGACTATAGTCGATAGCCGCCAAAGAGCTCGCAAATAGCAAGGGACTGAAAAAAACGGACTCTCTGATGTTTCTCAAACACAAATAATTTATCCTCGTATCTAGATCTCGCGTAGACTTGGACCTGACTCGCGATCGAAAAGACCTCTTTTACGTGCTAAAAAAACCCTTATATTTTCTGGTTGTAAGGCCTCACTTCAGTGGTCACATGCATTAGGGTTCTGGAGGAATTTCGAATATTGTTCTTCCAGCTGTATCTACCGATTGCCTCATAGCTATTATTTAATTACTGATAAAGTTGATACAGTATAAGTTGTTGAAGAGAAAATCCTAGTCTCGACCTGCGTACATTACTCTTCTCGAGTGAAAAATTCCGTCAGCATGCTAAGAGAAGAGCTGATCAGTGCTCAGGCAGATAGCCTAGACCGTGACTGGTTCTATGCACAGTTTGCCAAATGTTTGGCTCTTCTGCAAACAGCGAGTATTTCCGAAAGAACTTCAGCCGCTGATACTACCAGTGTTTGGTTACAGCGGGCGTTGCAGATCGGCGACACCAATGCCAATCGTGCGACCGTCAAACTCGAGGATTTGGACGAAATCTTTTATTTTATTTGCGAGAACTGGAGCGATGCTTCGCCCGCCCTTTCAAATGCTCTTCGAGAAATGTACAGAAAAACGATCTCATTGAGAACGAAAGTTTATTCTGAGGAGAGCTTTGAGCCTTGGGTCCGCTACATCATCACCTTCCCTACCACCAGCAAGGCTCTCTTCTACGGTATAGAGCCCCTTGGAAAGTATCTTCCTGATCCCTATGCCTGGGGCTTGACCAAGCAGTTTTATAGGGCTGCCTTTGAGCTCATGCAGACCCTGGAGCACGCCAATATCACCGGTAAGGCACTAGCATCGCTGCTCAAATGGCGTGAAACTGAGAGTCAGGACAAGTGGATTTCTGTCTGGGCACCTTATGTCTATGAATCGCTCCGTGCTCGTTCCCGGAATAACGTCCTCATCTACTTTTTGCCATTGATCATCCGCCAGAATCCTTCTTCATTTGAAAGGTTCTATTTGGGTATGAGTGATAGAACCATCGAGGATGCCACGGGCTGTCTCAAGGTCGCCCATGATCTAGATCTCGATATTTCTCCCCTACTGGATGACTCTCTTACTGACTGCCTTCATAGCGCTTCGAGAGCTCTTCGTTTCGAAGTTCTTTCACTCGCACTGTACACCAAGCAGACATCCAAGCCTATCCCTATCCAGATCTTCGGTCTGCTGAAGCAAAATATCGACGTTCTGTTGGGCGAGGCCGATCCCAAGTTCCGCAACCAGGTTTATGGCGTGCTGCGCCAGTTTGTGTTCAGAATCCGAGCGTCCACTTATAAGGATGCGAAGAACTTTCGTGGAGAGGGTACCAGCCCTTTAATTACTGAGGCAAAGGAGTTTTTGGATTGGTTTTTGCAGTACCTGGCCCTGCTGCTGCGCCCTGGTACGCCTTACCGCCAACTGGTCACCGGCTTCCAATACCTAGAGCTTCTCGTCACCTCTGGTCTTGATAGTAGGGTGGAACAGAAACACTTGGAGAGCTCACCTGTTCCATTTCCCTTTTCTATCGACGTATTCACCACTGATCTTGTTCGTGATTTGATCAACAACATCCCGAATGACTATCAGGATATTCGCCAAGCAGCAGCCAACTTGCTGGCCATGGTTCCTGCCCCAGTCCCTTATTTGTCGAATCCTGAGGAGATCAATACTATCGCGGCCACCGCAAATTCCTTGATTAGTGGCGTTCGTGGTAGACAAGGCGACGGCGGAGCTCGTGTTGCTCAGCTTGTCTACCGCTCGTACGTGGGCGATTCGCAGACCCAGTTCCTTCAAGAGCTTATTGGTGAGACGTCACGAAAGATCGAGCTGGCTCGTACAAACCTGCTACAAGCCGTGGAGGACCATGGTATCCATGGCTACTTCCAGTCGTTGGCGCTGATTGCCGAGGTCGCCGACTTTTCCAAAATCAGTCCCAAGCTAGTGGAACAGTCGGTTCAAAACATCAGAGATATTTGGAAAATTTCCAAGGACGCGCTTACAGATGGCGCTCCGGAAGGAAATGTTCCTATCTCTATTGATGGTCAAGAGGTGGCCCCTGGCAAGCATGGTGCACTGGGCCAGGTGATTCTGAGCTACTGCTGGCGCGCAGTGAGAGAATCCACGTACCTTCTCACTGTTCTCATCAATCGCTACCCATCGTTCACTGCCGAAAACCTCAGTGACTTTGGTGAGCTTTTGATGGAGCAGCTGACCTCCATCCGCCATCGCGGTGCATTCTCGTCGGTTGCCCCTGCTTTCCAGGCCTGCTGCAGTCGATGCTTTAGCACCGAGGGCGCTAAAGATCTTCCTCGCAAATGGCTCGACCATCACATTGCTGAGATCCAGGTAAACACTCAGCTCATCACTCGCCGTTCGGCGGGCCTTCCGCTGCTGTTTACAAGCATCCTCTCGGCCCAGCCCAAGCCCATGGAGCCGGCGGTGGAGTTGGTCATGTCACAGCTGCTCAAACTTGCGGCTAAGCCTGTACCAGAAGACTCTACAACCCTCGATTTACCCCAGGTTCATGCCTTTAATTGCATCAGAGGTATCCTGTCAGAGTCTGCGCTCACCAAGGCGACTGTGGCGCAGGTTGAGCCTTCGCTGGTCCAGGCAATTTTGGCTTTCAATAGCCCCACGTGGGCAATCCGCAACTGCGGCGTCATGCTGTTTTCCACGCTCCACAACCGTCTTTTTGGCGTTCGGGGCGCGTCTATGTCTGCGCGGGTATTTTTTGGTCGTTTCAAGTCGATCAAGCCCCTGCTTTACAGCCATTTGGACCGCTACGTGCGCGAACAGGCGTCGGCCGAACTAGAAACTGTTTACCCAGTGCTTTCTCTGTTGATTAGGTTACAGTCTGTTGGTGACTATGATGGACTGCAGGAGTTTGAGAGTCCTATCACAAAGCTCCTCGGCAGCCCTATTTGGAAGATCAGAGAAATGGCCGCATGGGTGCTGTCTTCCATTTTGCGAAGAAGTACAGTCGTAGGCTTTGCTACTGATCTTCTTGAGACATCTGTGGGTAACCAGAACCGTCTTCATGGCCATCTCCTGGCTATCAACGCTTTGGCCAAGACTGTGGACTTCTCTGCAGCCGATAGATTCTTGGATGCACTGGTTGAGGTTGCTCCTGTCATCTACGATAGCAACCCTTGTTTTGAGACTCGGATCGAAAGCTTTAAGCTTCTGCAGGCAGTTGACCTGCTGCCCACTGCTGCTCCGCATGCGGTCAAGGGCCTTAATCCAAGTGAACGCGTGTTGGAGGCTATGACCGATGCTGAAAAGCTTAGCCAAGGAACCGGCAACGCTGTTGAGTTCCTCAAGGGGGACAACCAAGACGCGCATCTTGCTGTCCTTGAGGCACTGAGTAGCGATATCGATGCTGACCTCGTCTCGGTTGTCTTCGATCTGCTTCAGCGGTCACCAGTTGTGGAGGTTCGTGGCGCTTGCTTGGATGCCATCGGTCAAAAGCTGACCTATGCGCAGCTGTATCCGCTTCTGACGACCAAGCAGGCCGAGTCGGTCCGTCAGAAGGCTCTCAAGTATCTGGGCGGTGCCGCCGCTAGAGGTACCGAGACAGAGCGAAAGCAATGGATTGACTACGTTCTCGAGTTCTCACCGGACGATTGCCCCACTACCAGCCGGCATGCGTCGCTTGACTCAATCACCGAATTCGTTGCTGTAGAGTCTGACTTGAACCAGGGTTCTCTTCGCAACAAACTATACTATGAGATCTACATGTTCTTGTCAGACGATGAGGAGTCGTTGCGTGACAAGGCTGCCGAGGTGGCCTGTAAGATCCTCGGCGTGGATTCGTGGGCGTCGCGCTATTGCGAGGTGCCTATCTTGAGGTTGGTGTCACCTGAATTCCTCCACAGCAAGCTTGTTGGAAGTGAGAGTCTTGTGGAACAGGTCAAGGAAGCATTACAAACTGATGAAACACTGTTCGTGGTCGAAAAGCCTAATCTTTACCGGAACGATCTTGTCCAGATCGCTCAGATCAACGAGTTCGCTAGCCCAGGCACACCTGCTGATCTGCAAAGTGCTGAGCAAGCCCTTGAAAAAGTCAACACAACATCGCCTTTGGGCTGGTCTTCCAATGCCACGGTTACGCTTGTGAAAGCCCGTCTTGCTTCTTTAGTGTAGCCTTATTCAATTCTCTGAAGCTTGAATCTTTGTTTATATAGATCGGGCTCTGCCGCAACCCTTGTGCATGATAGCGGCCAATTCCCCAGATCATCGGACCTTGCCGCGTGCATTAGATAACGATGTCAGTGTATGTTGCCGGACCAGACGTGTTCTTTGCCAATGCAGGTGAGCTTGCCGATCACGCTCGGGCAGTTGCATCAAAAAATGGCTTGAAAGCCTTGATTCCAACTGACAATGAGGTACCTGCGGGCGCGAAGCAGGAGATGTCCAAAGCGATTTTCAAGGCTAATGTCGCTATGATCGATGCTGCAGATGCGGTGGTTGCCAATATCTCACCATTCAGAGGACCGTCGGCCGATGCTGGTACGGTATGGGAAATCGGCTATGCGTACGGCAAGGGCAAGCCTATCTTCGCCTTCACTGACGATGCTCGGCCTTACGCTGAACGGGCCAAGGAGGCTGCTATGGACAAGCACATGATCGAGGACTTCGACAACGTGGATAACTTAATGATTGCGCATGCCATCAAGAGTGTTAGCAGCACGATTGAAGAGGCATTTGCTGCGGCAGCCGCAGTAGTGGCAAAGGCTACGTAGGTTCCCCAGAAGTGTTCTTGGGCGAATTTCATAGGGAATGGCAACGCTCAGGAGATACTTGGAGTGTGTACCTTGCGATGTTCTGCAGCGCAATCTACTTTGCAAGCTGGAGAGTTGAAATAGTGATTTGGAGACCGAAGGAACGAATAGGATCCAAAGTACGTTTAGCTCCAGGGCTACCTTCGGCTGGCATCAATGGTTTATTATTCTCTTCACGATTGCAGGCCTAAAATGATGCAATTACGTTACATAGAACTTCTTGAATATAAAATTGATCTCAAAAACAGGCTTCAAAGAAGTTCACTGGTTTTTCGATGGTGCCCATTTGACTGACCCAGGCACTTCCGGGTAACAGGGTATTTTAATGAAGCTCCCTAAAAAGTGGGAAAAGGAATTAGAGGCAGCCCAGGCGCATAACCTCGGCGCAGCAGGTGAGAAGAACTAAAGCTATCTGTACAACTAAGGGTGGCTCTCGACAGCCTCCACGAGGCTATCGATGATGTTGGGGTTGCTCAGCGTGGACAGCTCGCCCAGCTGGTCCTTCTCGCCGGCCACGATCTTGCGAAGAATACGGCGCATAATCTTACCCGAGCGAGTCTTGGGAAGGTCATCGACCACAAACACCTTCTTGGGTGATGCAAAAGGGCCAATTTCCTTGCGGACAAGCATGACAGCAGCCTTGGACATGTCCGCGGTGGTGTGCACGCCCGACGCGATCTCCTTGCGCAACCAGCCTTCCAGCACCACAAAGGCAATGATGGCCTGGCCAGTAGTCTCATCCTCAATACCGACAACAGCACTCTCAGTGATCATGGGCTTGTTGTCGAGCTGGCCCTCCAAAAAGCAGGCCTCGATCTCAGCAGTAGAAAGACGATGGCCGGAAACATTCACCACGTCGTCAACGCGGCCAGACACAAACACATAGTTGTCCTTGTCAATGGCGGCGCCGTCGCCGGTGAAAAAGTGGCCAGGGTACGGCTGTAGGTACGTCTCCAAAAAGCGCTTGTAGTCGCCGTAAATGGTGCGAGCCATCGAGGGCCAAGGCTGGGCAATGGCCAGCACGCCCTCGGCCGGCCGCTCGGCGATCTCCTCGCCCGAAACAGGGTTAATGATCACGGGCTTAATGCCAAAGAACGGGTAACCCGCGGCACCGGGCTTCATGGGGGTGACACCAGGCAGCGACGAGCACAGGATAGAGCCACTCTCCGTCAACCAGTAGGTGTCGCAGATGGTGCAGCGACCGCGACCAATGTTGTTGAAATACCACTCCCACACCTCTTCGGCAATGGGCTCTCCAACCGAGCCCAAGGTGCGCAGCGACGACAGGTCGTATTTTTGAATCTCTTCGGCGCCGTACTTGCGCAGCAACCGCAGAGCAGTGGGGGCAACGTAGAATTGCGTCACCTTGTACTCATCCACAATATCCCAATACCTGGTATGGCTGGGGTAGACAGGGGTTGACTCGAAAATAACGGTGGTGGCTCCGACCAGCAGGGGACCATACACGGCATAGGTATGGCCGGTGATCCAGCCAATGTCGCCGGCAGTGAACATAATATCCTCAGGCGACAGGCCAAAGATATGCTTAGCAGTCAAGAACGCGCCCAGCAAGTAGCCGGCTGTCGAGTGCTGCATTCCCTTGGGCTTGCCAGTAGAGCCAGAGGTATAAAGCAAAAACAGCGGGTCCTCCGAGTCCACGGGGATGGCCGGCGAGTATGATTTGAACTTGGAAATCTCGCTGTAGCTCACGTCCCGGTCAGGCACAACCGTACCGTTGCCAGTACGCTCCACAACTACCACGTGGCGGACGTGGGGGCACTGCTCCAAGGCCTCGTCAACGATCTTCTTGGTTTCAATGATCTTGGTTGCCCGGAATCCCTGGTCCGTGGTGATCACAATCTCCGAGGAAGCATCAATGATACGGTCGCGCAACGCACCAGGCGAGAAGCCGGCAAACACGCAAGAATGGATGGCACCGAGGCGGGCCACGGCCAGCATCGAGATCACTGCCTCGGGGATCATCGGCAAATAAATAGTGACCACATCCCCCTTGCGAACACCCAGCGACTCCAGTAGCTGGGCCAGCTGGCATACCTTGGTGAGCAGCTCGCTGAATGTCAGCACGTAGCCCTGGCCGGGCTCGTCGGCCTCGTAAATGATGGCCGGCTTGTCGGGGTTGGCCAAAGCGTGACGGTCCACGCAGTTGGCAGCCGCGTTGATCTGGCCATTCACGAACCACGCAGGTGAGTTAGTGAAGCCAGGAGTCGAGTAAAGCACTTGGTCGAAGGGCTTAATCCACGTCAAGTTTTCGCGTCCTTGGGCTCCAAAGAACGCCTCGGGGTCCTCGATGCTCTGCTTGTACATCTTGTGGTAGGTCTCCAAATCACGGACATGGCCGCCGTTTTCCTTGGGCAGCGCCGTCTTGGGCGGCTCCACGGTGCGCACATGCATCAATTTCTCATTGTCGAGCGTCATGACTTTGGGGATGAACCGCGGGTGTGGGAAGAGGTGAACGTAATCCCGATCTGGTTAGTGGGTCTGCGGGCCAGCTGCAGACCCAACCCACCAGAGAAACCCCCAACTGCTTATTGATTGGGGTCGGTTGGGGTCAACATCATCTGGTTTGCGGGAAGAGGGGGATATGTCTTTTTAATTCAAGGAGATCTCTCATCGTTGTTATACGTATCTGATAATGTATATACTTTGCTTTCTTCCTTGGTGACTATCCAGTGCCATATGCATGTCCTGCAGATGAGTTCAACAATTGGGACCTGGTCTATTGGATGATGCTAGGGTAAGCTCGCATCCACCTGCCTATGCCGACATCGGGTCCGGAAGGGCCCGATAGCTGAGAATTACCGCGGGCCCAAAGATGACTTTTGTTGGTCGATGGGGTCATCTCGGTTGGCTGCAATGAAGCTCGGTTGGTCGGTTGTGTGGGTGGTTGGATGCTCGCTTAGGCTCTCATTTTATGGTTGACCTTTGCAGGCCTCATGCACTAACTGGAGGCTCGCATGTCGATCTCATCTATTGAATCTCGGATCCATCTTTTAAATTCCATAACTCATCGGACAACAAATCCCTTTTATAAATCGCAATAGCTTGAATGAGCTGATTATCGCCTGATTTTGCTCCTGATTCGCTCCTGATTCACTCCTGATTCACTCCTGATTTCACTCCTGATTCCACTTTGGCTGGGGCCTGGGCCGCTTATAGTGCGGGTCCCAAATGACCCGACGACCCAGCGACTGACAGACCCAGTTGACCCAGCGGCACAGCTAAGCCAAGAACCCAGCGACCCCCGCCATGTTTTATAACGATCCCTTGGCCAAATATGCCGTCGAGCTGCCGGATTCTTTCGTAAAGTATACCAATTCGCTTGGATACACTCTATTGCCCTATCATTTGCATGAGATCTTCATCTTCTTGGGCTTTTACACGTTTATTTACTACTTGTCGCCCATCATCTCGCCCTTTTTCATCGGCAAGTATCGCCAGTTGGACCCTCGCACCCGCGTCAACTTCGACATGCACGTTGTTTCGCAGGTCCAGGCGGTCTTTCTGTGCGCGGCATCATTCCCTCTCTTCTTCGACAAGAACTTGCCCACCTTGACGTCGTCCACGCCTTATAGCCAGTTCGTTGCCGCGTCGGCCACCGGCTACTTTGTGTGGGACGTCATTGTCTCACTGAAGCATGTCAAGTTGTTTGGGCTTGGCTTTCTGGCCCATGCCGTGGCTGCTCTGTTTGTGTTCTCCAACGGCACTCGCCCGTTTATGCTCAGCTATGCCGCACCGTTTATGTGGTATGAGGCGTCCACGCCGTTTGTAAACAATCATTGGTTTGCCTCGCATGTTCCGGGTCTGTTTTCCGATAAGTTCCAGTTGCTCAATGGTCTTTGCCTGGTGGTGGTCTTCTTCTTCTCCAGAATAGTCGCTGGGCCCATCAACGGTTACGCTATGTTCAAGGAGGTGTTTACCAACCCCCCGCAAACGGTTCCTTCTTGGGTTGTCACTCTTGTTCTTGTTTCTTATCTTGTTCTGTCTGCCTTGAATTTCATGTGGTTCAGCAAGATGATCTCGCTGGCTCTCAAGCAGCTCAAGAAGAAGGCGGATTAGCGACTGTAGCCGTTGATGCTCTAGAATTAAACCTACGCTATATTCAACTATCTATTTGCGCTTTCTACTAGCGTGATCTATCGGCCTCTAGTGTGTTTTGGTAGCCATTCTATTCATGGTTGGCAATGAGAGCCTTCTTATTCTCATAAGATGGTCTCTCGAGGCTATTGAGGGCCACTCGAATGTCAGTCTGAATATCCTCAATCAGGGCATCCAATGAATCATAAGACTGTTCGTTGCGAATGAATCCCAAGACAGCCAGCTCAATGGTAGCACCGTAGAATGAGTCTTTAAACTGATGAATGATATGCACCTCTGCACTCTTTTGCTCGTTCTTGTAGAAGGGATTCCATCCAATCGACATGACCATCGGAAACACAACGCCTTCATCAGATCCCAATTGCTTTCCATAATTGAATTCCACTTTGCGACCGTCCCTCTCTGGAGAAGAACTGCCACTATCGGCATGCTTCGCCTCACTGACAGACGCCCACCCAAAATAAACACCCGGATCCAATTGTTCCAGCGATCCAGGAGGAATGTTTGCAGTCGGACAGCCCAAATCCGATGAGCCTCTGCCAAACCCCGATTGAACTGGGGCTTTTACCACAATCGGATACGGGGGCTGAACCGGTTCCGGCCCAACTACCAACGGTCTTCCCATCTGGGTTGTCAGCACAGGGTCGGCCGGTTCGGGACGTGCTGGACCCGGCACTGGCATGCTCCCAGTTCCGTACCGTATGTAAGCAGCGTCTGGCAGAAAGTAGGGCAAACACCGCTTCTCCTAATTGGGAAAACAGTTTGGTGGCCGCCTCTAAATAAACATTGGGAACGGCCATCCCAACACCGGCCTTGGTTCATTGGGCTGTTCTAGCCGGGTAGTCAATAATTTACAATAAAATATACTTCAATAGAGCGTAGAAATAATATTGTCACTCTCTCCCCGCTCTTACAGGGGTTAAAATGGAGGCTGTGTCGTGTGGCCCATAGCAACCGACGGATTTTCAGGGTAAGGCTCGCGACTAATGCGCAGGGCTCATGCATGGTTGCCAGTTCCCGGAGCAATTTCCAAAGTTCCCAAGTGCCACTTTTTTGCACCATCGACATCAACCGTGCCACCCCGGAGTGATTTGACCGTGCTTTTAAGCGTGCTCCCTTGAATTCTCCAATATGTTAAAGATCATTCATCACTGGTGGTTACCGGTCATTTCAGCAGTATGCTGGTGGGCAATGCTCATTGCATTGCTGGTATGCTGGTCCGTGCAGGGCCACCCCATCTATCCGTTCGTGCGGAATGGAGATAAAAAGCATATTCTCTACATTTCAGATATCTCGGCGACAAATCTGCAAGGTATTTTCATTGCCGGTGCTGCCAGCCAGGGTCTATTTTTCGTGCTAGGCTTAGCCTCGGAGAGACTCTTGCGTCACAACGGACGTCTACGACCCAACATGCGGAGACGGGAAAAGATCTCATCATACTTGGCTCTTGCACTGGCTACTATTGGTGAGCTTGGAATTTTGTTCGTATCCATCTTCAATACCCATGTGTTCCCCGACCCTCATACTGCCATGCTGGTCGTATTTATCGTTTTTGTTGGTGCCTCGAGCTTGGCCTCCATCTACGAATACTTTTACCTGGATCAGAACTATCCCGATTACAAGCGAATTGCGTTTTCCGTCCGGTTCAAGGCGCTCTGGTTCCTCATCGAACTGGCCCTGGCCATTGGCTTTGGCGTTTGCGGCCGCAGAAGCAAGAATGTCAATGCCGCCGCTGTTCTCGAGTGGTGTATCTCTTTCATTTATCCTTTCTACACATTGAACATTGCCTATGATCTATGGCCGGCTCGAAACACTCTCAAAGGGCATCACAACAACTTGTACCCGAACCCTTTCCAAAAGGTTGATCCGGAGCAGCCCCAGTACCAGCAAGAGCAGTACCAGTACCAGCAGTACCAGCCCAATTCGAATCAGCCCCCTCAAACTAACCAATCCGAGCAGCACTACCTACCCAATCAGGTCCCTCCGGGATATCCACAACAGTCTCACTCACAGGAGGGATACCCACAGCAGGGATACATCCCCGACGCCAACCATTCCAACTACCCTGCTCCCACTTATCAACCTTCGCAGGCTGCTAGCGGCTACTATCCGGGCCATTAGCTTTGTTTAGGAATATTTTGACGATGTCTGCATCGATTTTCCTCTGTAAAGCTTGCTGCCTTTGCTGATTAGAATCTAAGAACAATAATTCCATATGTCTACACCGGGCCCCTGAGGTCCTAGTTACTTGATCTGAGCAACCTCTGAGGGAATCTACGTGGATCAAGACGGAGGAGTCTAGGACCAAATCTTAACGACGGCATGTCCTCCATCGAGGGTTCAGCGAAAATGCATCAAGCGTCAAGGTAAAACCTGTATTCTAACTATAGACGTGAAATAAAAGGGGAAGAACTAGAATCATTCGCCACTCTCTGATTTCTTAAAATAATACGCAACTGGCTCAGGTAGGACAGTTTAGTCGTACTTCTTGCCCATAATAGCGCGGCCACCGTAGTAGATGGGGGCCGCGACGCAGGTCAGCGAGAACAGGACATAGAAAGGGTAGACAATCAGCTTGGAGCGAGGGCTGCGCATCCACAGAGGGACCGACTTCTTGGACTGGTAGAGCTTCTGGTATTCGAGCACACGGTTCTGCATTGGGCCAATGACAAGTTACTAAAGCAGTGACCTGATTTTAGTGTGTAGGGTTAGGTCCGTGCCCTGGAAGCTGAACGAGCTCGGGGGCTGCAGTTGATGGCCAGTATACCGTCGAGAGCTGGGCAACGGTTCTATTATCTTTATATTGGTCTAAGCTTACCTATTGAAGGGGTCAGCGAGATTTATGGACGGAAACAACTGAATGCACTGCATTAACTGGATTGGTTGAATATCGATGGCAGCTAGATGACGTTTGAGACTAGGTTCAGTCGGCAATGCTTGTAACTAAATGCGGAAACAATTTTATGTGCATCGATTGGCGCCGTTCGACTCAGGTTTCATTGTTTGTATTACGCTTCGAGGGTTGGATATCGTAGCGGGAAGTTACTCGCTAAGTTTTGGGCGACCCTGGGGGGGATATGCATATTAATTAGCTGACATTCGATACTATTCAAAAAGTACTTCGACCTAGTTGCCCATCAATGAAGCCTCCAATTTCATAGCAGAAAACATACTACGTCAAATATTTGGCAGCATGGTCGACGTGATCGGCGGCAAAGGTGCTCACAAAGTAGTACAGATGGTCATAACCCTCCTGCATCCGCAACTGGACTTTGCCAGCATAGGGACTGATCTCCACAGCCTTCATAAAGTTCTCTGGAAGCAATTGACCGTCCTTGTAGAATTGGTCGCTGGTGCCGACGTCGATCAGTATCTCGGGCGTAGGGCCCTGATACTGCGTGACCAGATCAGTAGCGTCATGCGCAGCCCACTTGTTATCAGTATCGGGCCCCAAATAACCACTGAATGCCTTTTCGCCCCAGGGACACTTGCTGGGATTGCAGATCGGAGCAAATGCAGACACAGACTTGAACTTGTCCGAGTGCCGCAGGAACAGCGTCAGCGCCCCATGGCCGCCCATTGAGTGACCGGTGATGCCGACCTTGTCTTTGTTGAGCTGCGGGAACTCCTTGAAAAGTAGCTCGTAAAGCTCCTTGACAACATAGTCCTCCATGTGGTAGTTTTTACTCCAAGGGTCTTTGGTGGCATTGATGTAGAATCCAGCACCCGTGCCGAAATCATAGGCAGCATCATCACCAGGAATATCGAGCCCTCGAGGAGAGGTGTCGGGAAATACAACAGCAAGACCCTTTTTGTCTGCCTGGGCCGTCAAGAAGCCCTTCTCGGCTCCATTGTCCGGAGTACAGGTCAAGCCAGCCAAGTAGAACAGCAATGGCACATTAGAGCTCGGAGACGCAGGCAGAAACAGATTAAACCGCATACTGCATCCTAGGGTAGTAGAGTCGTGCGTGACCTTAAGCAACTTTCCCGAAAATGTCTTGATTGTTTGCTCGATCTTCATAATCAGGTTGGTGAGATCTCCCGCACTAGTCATGCAGAGAGCCAGTCCGATAAACGGTGATGCAGGCCTGGCTGGCTAGCATTTTGTTTGCAGAAAATTGAGACAGCAGGGTTAGAAAGGATACACACGTAGCTTATAGAGTATCTACATCGATGCGGCGTACCACAAATATGCTAATGCTATGTACAACCGGTAAGAGAAGCATGCAGCCTGCGCATGGTCCGGCTCAAATTATCGTTGTGTTGATGGATGCGGCCGAGGCAGGCCTTGGACTCGCCGCTGTCGTCAAGAAGATCGCTGAGAGTCTGACGAAATCGATAGTCGAGAATGATCGCAGCTTTGTCGGCCAGAACTTGCTCAACAATAGGAACCAGGGGAGCTCCCAGCGCCCGTCGGGCCCGCAGAACCAGCTGCAGGCTTGCGCTATCGTAGTTGCTACCAGTATAGAGCATATCCTCCGTGCTGCTGCGCAACGAGTCAACAACCTTTATGGAGTCCTGTGGCTGCCCGCAGGTGAGAAACAGATGGCCCAACCGCGTGAGCTGCACCCGATCATGTTGCTGCAAAGGGTACTGCGCCACGTATTCATGGATCAATTGCAACCCCACCTGCCGCATCATGCCGGTTTGCTCAGACTTGACCAACGTGCGTATATCGGCCTCAAGCATGGCCAGGTCCGTGCCGGCGCAGTGGCGGGGGTAGCCGACCGAGACCATGCGCGACACCAGCTGGTCCAGCTCTGGCCGCAGATCAGCCGCTGCCAGAGCGCCAAAGACAAGAACGAAAAAATAGTATGGAGGAATTGCGCCCCGCCGAAGCATTCCGTCCAAAGTACCCAAACAGAGCTGGGGTCGACCTGCGGCAATATGGGACCACAGTGACGATAAGTCCTCGGAGGCCCGTTTACCGCCAACCACCAGTGCGGGGGAGTGGGTTTTACTAGCATTTGGGCTTTCTCCTCTGAGCTTGCTGTTAGGCATGCCGTCCGGCCTGGAGTTGGGCTTGGAGTTGGGCTTGCTATCGGGTTTGGCAAACACGGTGGGGTAGCGTCGGACAAGCTCACGAGCCAGCAATTGACGTGACGCTGCGTCCACCACCCATTCACGCGATCGGCACAACGAGAGCCACTCTTCAAGAGGAATATCTGGGTATTGCTCGGGTAAGAATGCCAGCAGGATATTCGTGATGGTGGGAGTGATGGCAATGCCCAGCTCCTGTAGTTGCGACATGATCGTTTCCACGGCCGCTAGATCGCCATTGAGTGCATATCGTCGCAGGGCCCATCGATAAGGCATGTCGGGCAAAAATCTTAAATCCCGGTTAGGAGCAATTTCACGCTCTCGCGCAAGAATTACTCGTCCAAGCTCCAAAGCCTCTAGGAACTCACCGCCAACAAGCTTGGCATACAAAAGTGCCTGTAGGACTCGTGGCGAGCGCAAAAGATTGTTTTCTCGACAAAAGCGCCGCACTTTATCAGCTCGTACCGAGTCCTGAAGTACAAGAAACCCAAGAAGCGCAGTGCCTGATAGGGCGGCTAAACTCTCGGGGTCTTTATGGATAGCCACTGCACGCCAGAATAAATCCTCAAGATGCTCGACGTTTTCTGAATTTCGAAAGCAAATAACTAGAAACTGAAGAATAGTTTCGAGGTTCACTCTCGAAAGTGATTGCGCCAATATGGCCTTGGCAGATGTGTAGTCGCCGGCAATCGATACACTGCGGATAATGAGTTGCAGAGCGACAGGGTGATCATGCAGGGCCGGAGTGCCAGTATAAATAGTCTCAGCCACTTTAAAATGTCTGTTGATAACTGCTTCCCTCAAATCGTAGAGCGCCTGGCTTGTATTTTGCGGCTTCGAGGTCAGGTTATCGTGCGGATCTCGGTCTTTTGGGGATGGAGGCCCAGGCGAATGTGAACCTGGCCCGGGGTTGCTGAGCAAGAAATCCAGATCTATTCTTGTGGATTTACTATACGGTCGGGTTGTCCAGCAAGACCGTCGCCAGCATGGCCATGTCCACAGCCTTGTTCGGGCCAAGGACATTTTCAGAGAGGTCAGGGCAAGGGCCAACCTCGCGATCCTCCTTGGAGCTAAAAGTCATACCAGTTCCCAGTACCCCTTCTGGAGATGCTCCCAGTACCCCCATGCGGTCCGTAATCGCACAACTTCCCCCGGACCTTTCTCGGCTAAGGGGGCCTCGGCTGACTCAAGCAACGACCTGCTGCTGCACCACATATCAACAACCCAATTCCCCTGGGGCCAGTATCATCATTACTTGTTGTTCTACTTGTTTAAAAAATGGGCCGTGGCCGTATTCCAAAGGCATGCGAACACTGCCGTACCTATAAAACCCGTTGTCATGTGCCCGAGGGCCAATTGGCGTGCGAAAAGTGCACACAAATGAGCATTGAGTGCTCGCTCATTAAAACCGCGGGGCAAGCTTCGCGTCCTCCGCAGAGGGTTCCCATGCCTTCTTCTGAAAAAATGGACCTGGACGGCGATGCGAGCATGAACCGTATCAAGCAACAAGTTGATCGCATGTTAGGGGTCATCGAGGTTCACAGCGGCAGTATAGAAGGCATGGGGCACAAGAAAAAGGAGGCCGCTGCCCTAGCTGCCGCTGCTGAAGCTTCGGAACGGGCGGCACGCGAGGCCACCGAGCAAGCAGCTCGTCAGACTAAACAGCGAGCCGAGCAAATCCCGCCAGGCGAGGAAAGCGAGCGAGTCAAGCAACGCGAGCAGCCTAAGCGGCTCAAAAATGGGGAAATATTAACCGAGAGAACCCACCAGGCATCGTTTCCAACTGTCTCTTACTCTCACCCCGCACCGACCGCCCATGGAGGCCTTCCGTCTACGCCCTCATCTGCAACGTCTTCGGTCTCGGCAACCACTCCAGCGGGTTACACCCCGGGATACCGCAGCGACCGTCCGCACGAGGGTATGCAATTGCCGTCAGTATATGAAGCGACGATGCCACCCAGAGGCGAGATGGCCCAAGTGAACGACCCACCTCATGCTCAAATTCCTCAGATTCAGATCTCGCAGATACAGATTCCTCAGGCTCCTCTAGTCGATGTTTCGCAGGTGCGGGCAGAGCCAATTCTGCGCGGTATCACCTATTTTTTCCAAACCTCACCGGTGAGTTTTATGAACAGTGTTCTTGCGCCCGAGTACATTCCAAAAGTATACCGGGGTCTTATGACGAAAAACGCCAATCGATTGGCTGACCAGGCTAATAATGTGATCGGCAAAGGTATTTTGAGCCTAGAAGAGGTCGTTGGACTGCTAGCATCTTTCAAAGAAAACTACAATCATTGGGTGCAGTTTGAAGATACAGGCGGCCCTCGCGAGCTTGCCGACCGACTCTTGTCGTCGTCGAATTTACTAGTGGCAACCTGTTGTGCGGTTGCCCTGCGCTATGGGTATACTGAGCTGCGGGCTCGCGTGATGCCGCGGTTGCTAGCCCATGTGCAGAGCGAGCTTCAGTCGGCCCAGTTGCATTCGGCCCAGCCTATCGAGTTTATCCAGGCGGTGACTATTATTGCCAATTTTGGGGATACGCTTTCCCAAGGCAATATTCTTTTTGATTCGTGGTTCGTGTCTAGTCTGGGTATCCAGCACCTCACGCAGCACGCGTCGATTTTCGGCGAGGTCGACTCGCTTCTCACTTGCCGGTTGTGGAACAACTTAGCAAACGTCCATTTGTTTGCGTGCAACACGACGGGCAGACAGTGCTTGCTGGATTCCGCGTCGGTCATACTCTGCCGCGGCGTTATGAATCAGTCCATGTGCAGTCAGTTCGACATGTGTATTCTTGCTGAAATTGCCGTGCAGTTCACGGCATATCGCTACTTCAACTTCCAACTTTCGTACGAACAAGTTACAAAAGAGCTTCACGACTGGGAAGAGGACTGGCACTTTTTGACTAGCGAGCATGGCATCCAGTTTGCCGACGCTATCCACGTTTATGTGTTCTTCCTGGTGGAGCTGCACCAGGTTCTTCGAGCACCTCGTAGCAGCATGGAGCCGGGTGGGAATGTGTTGGAGGTAGCCTTTCGCAATGCGCCGCCGCTTGAGATCAGCCACCATATCTCGCAGCTGGTCAAGACTTTGCACTCTTTGCTAGAGACCGTCAACGCGGACTTTTTCGCCTTTCTCAGCGACCAGCTCCATCAGATTGGCATGATTGCCTCGACATTTGTGCTCCAGCTTTGTATGCTTTTGAAGACTCGCGCTATGATGCCCGCTGAGATGGCCCTTGTCGGCGAGGCGGTTACGGTGGTCCACTCGTTGGCCGACCGCTACCGCACCGTTAGCCAGAGCAATGACGATGCGGCCCATCTTCACAGCTGCGCTTTGAATGACTTATTGAGTCGGATGCAACTCTAGTTTTCTTTTCATACACTCGCTATTTATCTTAAATATGACGGACTACGTCAAGAGCAATCCTAGACACCGCTTGGGAGGCTATCGGCCGGGCAGGTAGTGAGCCAAAAGCCATGGTGCTGGCCACCTAGGAAACAAGCTTGTACACCTTATGGCTGAACACATCACTGTCTTCAATGCCTCTTTCGTCTTTATCAAATGCAATCCGTTGCGGCATATACCCAAACATCAAGTCGTCGTCGGCCTTGAGTAATTGCGTCAAGGTCAGGTCTGACGACGGCTGATAGTCGTTGTTACTATAATAGCGACCTCCACGCTTGGTGATGCGGCCCTTGCGCAATGTCCGCTGCAATGCCCGCGTTGCGCTATGTTTAAAGGCAGCGTCGATCGCACCCTTTTTGCGTTCAACAGTAGACCACACATCGTTCAATGCGATTCCATCTGGGAACTCCGAAACAACTTCAGACACAAGATCCTCGTAATTCCGGCGATGCTGAGGCCGCAAACCACCCTGGTCGCATGAATTCTGCAGCTTGGCCACGATCTGCTCGGCATTAGGCGGATACAGTGGAAGCTGAGGGTCCAGCGTTTCGGCATATCGAATCAACTGAATGAGCTGGGATTGAGACAATGTTGATAAATAGGCCATGCGGACCTCGGGCTCCAAGTCTCTAGGAGTCCGGCCGGTCTCCAAGGGATCTTCCTTCTGTTTTGCGGAGCAGCTGTGACAAAACCATCTCGCCTCGGGGATTTCCACCACAATGGGGTCTATGGTAGGAAAATGACACATCTGGTGATAAGGGTCATTGCAGTTATCGCAGAAAACAACCTCGTTTCCCTCCGTCCGGTTACCCCTCTTGCACTCGCGACACACCTGTTCAGGCATCTTGCATAAGTGATTACTAAATCACGGGTTGAACTGCCTTCTGGGATGTTTGTAGCACCTTGCCTTGTTTCCCAATATAACTTGCATAAGTCTTGTTCTATGAGACATGCGGTAGAAATGCACCCATGACGGGCATGACCATACATTGGTTTGTTGCGCCACAGGCATATGCAAAATGCACAATTAGAGGATCCGATGAGGCTTTCTTTAATTCTTTGTTTTGGAAGTGGCTCTGGGACTCCCACTATCGCCAATAGAAGCGGAAAATAGCGCTGATGAGCCTCATCAAATACAAGTTTAAGCCTCGTTCTGGTGGGGGGCAATTCGCCGCTAAGGACGCATCTATCTGCAGACCAGTCAGCAGTGCGTACCCTTGACTCACACTTGCAGAAAATGGTCCGTGGCAGAAACAATGAGGGCTAGGACCACATAGTGGAAGGACGCTCGGACATGGGGTAAGGGCACAGACCCCTAGTTTCACAGTGCGCATCTGTAGCTACATATCCAATGCCGGCGCAATAACAGAATGTGCCCAATAAACTGTTTTACTAGGAAAATGTCTATAAAAATTAAATATTCATTAACATGACCACTGTACTGGCAAAAATACCTGAAGAATTCACCCAAAAAGTGGATCCCACACTAGCGGCCCTCTGAAGGGGAATACTCGAGAAAAATAGCTGCTAGTGAACCTGTTACATACGTTTCCGCGTGTCTTCGACCAATGAATGTCCTTCATCTTGCACAATTCGCGAGAAATCCTGTCGCCCCACATTTCCTCGATTGAAGTTGGACCAAGTCAAAGAAACCGGTAATGCCCTAACCCGTGTACCTACATGAGTCGCGCGTGTGTCTGTAATTGCGACGCTCATCCACGGGTAATCGTTGTAAAGATCAATATATCGGGCATATGGAATAGTTCTTCTCAAAGATCCACGTGTATGATAGAGTACCAGCCCAGTAATGCGTTCAAGAATGTATCGAAGTAGCGTTTCACCGAGCCCACCTTCTACCCCTGTCATGCACGCGCGCACCAACATTCCAGCTGAATGCAGGGGAACTAAATAGTACTATAAAAGAATCAGCTTCCCGTCGAGGATCAGCGTCTCACCTGTCACTCTTTTCGACTTTCTTTCTTTAATATCTCAAATGGTTTCCGCTAAGTTCATTGCTATCCCTGCTATCGTCGCTGTTGCCGCTGCCGCCAACACTACTGCTGTCGCTACTTCTACCGACATCGAGACCGTTACCTCTTGCGGCCCTGAGGTCACTGACTGCCCTGCTCACTCCAAGCACGTTGTCACCTCTACTGATCTTGAGACCGTCACTTCTTGCGGCCCTGAGGTCACTGACTGCCCTGCTCGTTCCAAGAGCGTTGTGTCTGCGTACACCAACGCTACTGTGCCTGCTGTTCCCGGTACCTCTTCTGGCGCCGCTGTGACCACCTCGGTCGCTGCTAAGTCCACTGCTGCTCCTTCTTCTGCTGCTGGTGATGTCACCACCCTGGTTACTGTTGTCCAGGGCCAGACCATCACTGTCGTTGGCCACAAGTCCACTGGTGTTGCTGAGGCTCCTACTGGTTCCAACAGCACTGGTGTCATTGCTGCTAACGCTGCTGCTCCTGTTGCTCCTTTCGCTGTCGGCGGCTCTCTTGCTGCCCTCGCTCTTGGTGCCATGCTCCTGTAAATATACTGAGCATGGTCCAAGACTCTGTTCTGCTACGATACCCCTCTCACTTTCCCCTTAATCTGTGTAATTTTATAATCATAAATACATAGTGGACCTGGTCTACTTTGTTTTTGCTTGAACCTCACTTGAGTGTGCTATGCGGCCATTTCGTTTTTCCGCTGTCAAGAGGCATACGAAATATTATTTCGGCTATTCATGCCGGAAAATTTATAAGCATATACAGGGTTGTGGTATCTGGAGTTTTTTTTCTCTAAATTTTTATTTTTTATTTCTCCACTAAAAGATGTCGTAATTGTACTGTTGGATTCCCATTGAAATTTTTCTTATAGGGTTTGAATGATGGTCAAAATATTAATCCAATAGAACCTGTGCGCAGTTGAACTCCGCCTCGCGCCCCCCGCTCTACCCCTCTTTTCTGCACCTGGTCTAGAATCCTATTGTTCTATATCAAGCCTAGACCTTCGACTGACAAACAAAGAGCTTGCAGGAGTACAGCGTGTTTTGAAGATTGAAGCTATTAAATAACTATGTTGGGGAAGATAAAGATACTATCTTAACGACATGGGACTCTTTCATTTTCGGTGGTCAATAGGGTACTGGACAAGGTCCATCGAGATCTCGGCCAATCGGGCGTCCAGGTGCATGGCTTTAGACAGCCTCTGCTGGCACGGCGTTTGCGCAGGTGAGGCGAACGCTTTCATAATACATAACCTACGTAGTTACTGCCGATCGCGGCATCTATTTTTGCATGTAGCTGCAATGCTTTGTAAATAGGGCCGTGCATTAGCTGACACGCCTTTCGGTTGTTCAAGCATGGCATATGAGACACCCTTGCCCTTATACATTTAAGCGCATAGCCTTTGTTTCAACCTCAGCTTTGACGAATTCTGTTTGCGGTATTATGCACAGCGAGCCCACAGAGTCTCTCTCCCCCCCTCCAGAGATAGATAGTAAAATGTTCTTAGCGTACGGCTATAATCGTAGGTGATAGCTTTCTCAATCGTCGCAATCGGGCTCGCTTCCGTTGCCTGTTCGATACGTTGCGCCAGAGAATATACCGCCGAGGCAATCGCGTGGGTCCCACATGACAACCACTTCTTGACGATATCCAGTTCGGACAAAATTAAATAGGTCCAAAATAAGAAGGCCAGTAAGAATAATTTATATTTACCCAAAGTTCTCAAGTTTGTGAATGATAAACATTCCGAACAAAGAATCGGGATGCACCATATATCTGCAGAAGCACAGGCAGTTTGTGCATAAGAGGGCATATGCGTCAGCAAGCTAGGATCTGCACATGCAAGTTTTGCCGCGCGCCAAGGTAAGGCTGATATGCAAGATGTTTAAGAAATTCTGCTGGGCAAAGCTCCCGAAGTCCCTAGAAATCTTGACACACTGCTGCATCAGCTGCCAAAGTCCAACCACAAGAACCTCTATTTCAGGGGTTTGAAGGGGCGATGTCGCAGACTGCCACATCTTAGCTACCCCAAACTGCATGTTTCACCGCCTCGGTTAAGGATGCAGGATGATCCTCGGTCCAAGCTGAAGCGCATCTTGCAGATGGGTTAGGGCACATATGTAGTTTTTTTCCTGCGTTTCTCAAGCAAGCACACGGGCCGGCGCACACCGGAACTGCAGCCGAGACTATATATATGGCCTCCCGATTTGCTCCAACCTCAGACTCGCACACACATCCTTAGCTATGCAGTTTTCCGTGGCTAGTCTTCCATTCGTTGTTTCGGTCGCTGCTGCCGCCGCCCACTATGGCGGCGGTTACGGCGGCGGCTACGGCGGCGGTGGTTATAACCAAGATGGCTCTCCTCGCTTCCCTGACAAGGGTGGCTGCAAGCTGACCATCAGCAAGCCTGAAACCTACACTCACGACATTGTCCACTGCTGCGGCAGAGATTGCCGTACCAATACCCTCGAAACCTGCATTACCCCCACTCCTACCAAGACTGCCACCCTTACTTCGTTCACGAGCACTTACACATCGTGCGATGAGAACTCTAGCACTTGGACGTACAACTCACCCTGCGTTACTTGGGATTGGGAATGGCAGTACTCTTGCAGCAAGAGCTGGGGTTGGACCTGGCCGTCGCCTACCAGCAAGTCTTATTCTACTTCTTGCACCACCTACCAGAAGTGGTGGTGGGATGTCACTGACTGCTACCTGATTCCTGTTACTTCTGCTACTTCGTCCGCTATTGCTTCCTCGGCTCCTCAGACTTCTGCTACTCCCTCGTCGGCTGCTGTGGCCACCTCCAGCTCTGCTCGTGCTAGCTCTGCTGCTGTCGCCAGCTCTGCCCGTGCTAGCTCGACTGGTGCTGCTGTTACCTCTGCGGCGCCTTCTACTACTGCCAAGCCTGCCACCACGTCGCCTGCCGCCAGCTCTGTTCTGACGTCTGACTGCGAGACTCAAACTTGGCTTTTCTTCACCAAGACCTATTGCACCTTCTACTACACTGATGGTTCCTCGTCCAGCACTGGTCCCGTTGCCACAGCCTCGACTCTGCCGCAGTCGAGCGCTGCCGTGTCCTCCGGTCCCGCCGTGACCAGTGCCTCATCTCTCGCATCTACCATCTCTACCATTCCCACCCCTACCGGTAGCCAGGGCCCGGGAGGTGACTGCATCACCTCCTCGAGCACCTGCTGGACCAAGAACGTTTGGTTCTGGGACGTTGAAAAGTGCAGCACTACCTGGTTCCCCTGCCCCGCCACTTCGGCTGGTACCGGCCCTGCTTCGACCGTCAGTGCCACTAGCTCTGCTCGTAGCAGCTCTGCCGCTGTGTCGAGCGCTCCTGCATCTCAGGTGTCGCCGGCCACCACTGGCACTCCTGATATCACTGTCACTGGTCCTCCTGTTACCGTCACCGTCAGCTCCGAGCTGACCTTGACTCAGACCGTGACTGCTTGCGAGCACGGTGCCTGCCACACCACTACTATCTACAGCACTGTCACTGCTTCTAAGTCTATCCGCACCATCGTCTACACTCCTACTCTTACGACCATTGTGACCGGTACCCACACCATCACCATGGTTGTTCCTTGCGAGGTGACTTCTTCGTCGCTGGCCTCGAGCTCCGGCAAGTCTTCGGTGGCTGCTTCTAGCCCTGCCGCCTCGGTCTCTGTTTCGGGCTCTGCCGCCACTGGTTCTGCTGCTTCTGGCACCGGTAACACTAAGGTGGCTTCCGGCTCCCTTGGCTCTGCCTCTGCTAGCTCTGTCAACACCAACACTGGTTCTACTGGTCCTGCTGGCTCTGCTTCCAACACCAAGGCCACCGGCTCTGCCTCTACTGGTCCCGCTGGCTCTGCCTCTACTGGCTCTGTCAACACCAACACTGGCTCCACTGGTCCTGCTGGCTCTGCTTCCAACACCAAGGCCACCGGCTCTGCCTCTACTGGTCCCGCTGGCTCTGCCTCTACTGGCTCTGTCAACACCAACACTGGCTCCACTGGTCCTGCTGGCTCTGCTTCCAACACCAAGGCCACCGGCTCTGCCTCTACTGGTCCCGCTGGCTCTGCCTCTACCGGCTCTGTCAACACCAACACGGCTAACACCGCCTCTACTGGCTCTGTTAACACCAACACTGCTAACACTGCCTCTACTGGCTCTGTCAACACCAACACTGCTAACACCGCCTCTACTGGCTCTGTCAACACTGCCTCTACTGGCCCTGCTGGATCTGCCTCCACCGGCCCCGCCACTGTCTCGACCAGCCCCGCTCAGACCAGCAGCTGGACCACCCACGGTCCCATTACTGTCACCGCTACCGGCCCTGCCACTACTCTGACCGTTACCACTGATACCACTCTGACTCACATCATCACCCAGTGCGAGCAGAACACCTGCCACCCCTCGACTGTTCACTCGACTATCACTGCTCCTACTGATGGCCCTATTACCATCACTCTTACCCCCACCGTGACGGTCACTACTACCGGTACTCATACTCTGACCATTATCACTCCCTGCGAGGTGACTTCGGCTCCTGCTACTTCGTCAGCGTCCACTGCCGCGCCCTCTTCGGCTGTTGCGACTACTAGCGCTAGCACCACCGGCGGCAACCCTCAGACTAAGGATCACAGCACCAGTCTGAAGCCTGTTGAGACTTCGTCGTCGGCTCCTGCCACCTCGTCGACTGGCCCTGCCACCTCGTCGACTGGCCCTGCCACCTCGTCGACTGGCCCTGCCACCTCGTCGACTGGCCCTGCCACCTCGTCGACTGGCCCTGCCACCTCGTCGACTGGCCCTGCCACCTCGTCGTCGGCTCCTGCCACCTCGTCGACTGGCCCTGCCACCTCGTCGTCGGCTCCTGCCACCTCGTCGACTGGCCCTGCCACCTCGTCGTCGGCTCCTGCCACCTCGTCGACTGGCCCTGCCACCTCGTCGTCGGCTCCTGCCACCTCGTCGTCGGCTGCCGCCACTACCTCGGCTCCTGCTACCTCGAGCGCTCCCATCACTAGCGCTCCCCCGTTGACCGTGACTGGCCCCGCTACCACCCTGACCGTGACTGGCGAGACTACTCTTACCCAGACTGTCACTCAGTGCCATGATAACACCTGCGAGCCGTCTCTGACCACCACTACGATCACTCCTACTGGCAGCGGTCCTAACACCATTGTTTTGACTCCTACAGTCACGACTACTGTCATTGGTTCGACTACTTATACCATCCAGCTTCCTTGCGAGGTGACCACCACTGACATGGTTGTTGTTACCATCCCTAACACTGATACCGACGACGATGTCGTGACCCTGACTGCTCCGGCTGTTGAGGTGACCAGCTCTGTTGAGGCCACTGCCACCACTGTTATCACCTCATGCGACTGGAACGGCAACTGCCACGAGCGGACTTTCCACCTGTCTGATCTCGTCAACACCATTGTTGGCCAGCTGAATGCCCGTGCCGTAACCAACGGCTCTACTGGAGCTGCTGTGGCTACTGGTGCCTCCAACGGCACTGCCAGCAATGGAACTGCCTCCTCTTCGGTCAGCTCTGCCAATGCCGGTGCCATGCGTGGCATTAACGGCTTGGCTGCTGCTCTGGTCGGATTCGTTCTGTTCCTGATCTAATTTTTTATGGCTTAGTATGATCAGCGTTCTTGAAGCCGCTTCGTATATATAAATGTTACCATATTTTGTTCTATTCTTTGTTTTAACTCAGTGATTCCTTGAATTCGTATCACTTGCCATCGTTCTTAGTCTGTCAGAAGCTTGGCTAGCATGGCATGCACGATGAAGTAAGATCTATGCCTGTTTGAAGACAGTATTGTCCGATCGGGCTTTGTCCAATGGGGCTTACGCCTTATTCAGGGACGTTAAATCGAGCATGTACGTCATATTGATTTAAACCTCCCTAGAAAGGAGATCGTGACGCTCGATTGCTGATCCAGGTCTATAAATAGTTGTCTCAGCAAAAATGCAGGAGGATTGTTACAGTCCTGTTACTTTCTTTGCCGGGGCAGGAGAGGAGCAGGACAGTAGCAGTATTGTAACCGAAATTCGACAGCAGCAATAGTATTACCTCACAAAACAGAATCACTTACTCAAGACGGGCATCTGGCGACGCCACAGCGAAGTGATTTTTGCAACTGTGCTTGGTAGCATGGTCGCATACAGTTTGATTAGCGTGTACCCTGCATGAACGCGGGCGACTCAGCCGAATTAGGCAATTCTGCGACGCCCTAACCCTAAAAAATGGCACTTGGTGCTCATGACAGGGCATATCTTGGTGAAGGCTGCAGGAAAAAGCCACCATTAAGATTTTTTATGCAGGCTACTTTTGGTGAAACAGCATGATGCTGCAGTGCTACCAGTCCATCTATATAATGTTCGTGAAGGTTATCTCTTCTCAGATATCTTGACCAGCATGAGATTGAACCATCAGGTGCTCTTGTCTCTTTACGGCTCTGCACACGCTACCTTTGGTAGCCTAGGTAACCTGGGTGGTCTTTTTGGCGGCACAGGTTCCACCAGCGGTGGAGGTTCCTCCAGCTGTATCAACCTCTCCGAGCTAGATTCGAACTGTTGGTCGCACTGCCAGTCGCAAATCACGCAGTTGACATTTTGCGAGCTGTCCAACTCTTGCCAGTGCAACGTACTGACGAACAACGCTGCGGCTTCTACTAACTGTATGGCCTGCTATGACGGCTCAGTCACTAATGCTATCTCTCTGGACTTTACCAACTCAACCATGTTTGATAATAAGGATCAGTTCCACAATATTGTCATTGACACTTTCTTCCCTCTCATGGGCAAGTGCAACGGTGGCACTACTCAACCTACTTACTGTTCGACTCCTACTCAGCCCGAATACACTGATACTCCTACTGATTCTTATACCGATACTGCCACAGATTTCACGGACACCAGTACCGATACACTGACCACTCCTGATGTCTCGTATCTGACTATTACCACTGTCGCTACTGTTACAGCACCTGGTTCCACCGAAACTGATGTCTCCACACAGCCTGGTTCAACTGTGACCCTCACTCCTGGCACTATCACTACTACCACTACCGAGAGTGCGTCGACAGTTGTTCTTACTACCACCCTGCCGGCTAGTACTTATACTACTATTAGCCCTGTTACTGAGGTCTCGACTGCGACGTTCACTCAGCCCCCTGGTACCGTCACGATCACTCAGCCGCCAGTGGTCACCACTCAGGTGTCGACCCTTACTCCGGGTACCATTACCCAGACTCTCACCTCGATTCCCGAAGCATCTACCGTCACTGTTACCAGTGATACCACCGAGATTGTCACCACTGCCGTGACACTTCCCGGTACTACTGCCACCGTTACTACTTTGGTGCCCCCGGGAACCCAAACTTTGACCTTGACCCAGACCGCTGATACTGTTACTTCAGTGACTACTTTGCCCGCCTCGACAGTTGTTTCTGTACAGACTCTTGAGGCCAGCACTGTCACTGCCACCTTGACGCAGCCCGCTCAAACCCAGACATCTATTGTAACATTGCCTGGTACCACCGACGTCACTACGGTCACGCTCCCTGGCACCACCCAGGTGTCTTTGACCACTTTGACTCCGGGCACTTTGACCGTTACTTTAACTTCAGCGGTTGTCACTACCGCGACTGTTACCTACCCTCCGGGCACCTCGATAGTTCAGGTCACCCAGCCCGGCTCGACAATTGTTACCACTGTTACTCAGACTCCTGAGACGGCTACCACAACCGTCACGCTGCCTGGTTCCACCATTCTGACCACTACTACTCAGGAGGCTTCTACTGTTGTTACTACTTTGACCCAGCAGGCCTCGACTGTTGTGACAACCACAACAGCTCCTGCGTCCACTGTTTTGATCACTGTTACCCAGTCCGGCACTACTAGTGTGTCAACTACTACTTTGGAGGCTTCGACTGTTGTCAATACTGTAACTCTACCTGCTAGCACTATTGCTACAACTCAGACCCTTCCTGCTACAACTGCGCTTGTTACCGTCACTCTGCCTGGCTCGGTTGTGCCCACTACTGTCACGCTGCCTGCTACCACTCAGGCAACTACCATTACTTTGCCTGCTGAGACCCTGACTCTGACTGCCACTCAGACAACGACCAATGTAGAAGTTTACACCACCACTCTCCCCGGTCAGTCCTCTACATTCACTACCCTGTCTACCGTCACGGCTACAACTATCCAGACCGTTACTGAAACTCAGGCGATCACCAGTGTGTCTACTATCACCCAACAGCCTGTCGTCACCACTCAGTTGGTGACTTTGCCTGCAACCACTGCTATTTCAACTCTGACGCTCCCTGTTTCTACGTCAGAGGTGACATACACTCAGACTGCTCAGGTTATTACTAGCGTCGTGACACAGGTTCCGGCGACACAGACGGTCACTCTCGTGAATACTCCAACCACTGTTACCAACATCGTTACTCAGGCTCCTGTCACGACTGTGGTTACTGTTACCCAGCCTGCTTCGTTGATCACCTCCACCATCAGTCTGCCTGACAGCACCATTGTCACCACTGTTACCAACAGCGATACCACCACTGTCATAACTTCTACACTACCCGGAAGCCTCTCCACTGTTACTGTTAGCCAGCCTGAGGCTACCAGTGTCATGACTGTCACTGACAATGGCGGCTTGGTTACCTCGTTCTCTACCTTGTTCCCAAGCGTCATTACAAGCACCATCACTGTTCCTGGTACCACCGACACGATCACTACTACACTGCCTGCTACCACCTACACTACGGAGACTACTCTTTCTGGTACCACTTCCTACACCACTTTCACTGTCAGCGGTACTCTCACTACTTCAGAGGTTGACGTTCCTGGCCCTACGACTATCATCACCACTACTCAGGAGGCCCAGACCATTACCTCGCTGCAGACGGCTCCTCCCGCAACCACAGTCGTGACGGTGACGCCTACTTTATCGTTGGTCACTACTGTTATTACCGCCCCTCCTCAAACTGTGTCTTACACTGCAACTCAGACCGCTAGCTACTACACTACTGTTGTGTCTCCTGTGCCAACCACTTACACTACCACGTTTGTACAGATGAGCACTGAGGTGACCACACTCACAGTAACTTTGCCTGCATCCACTGTGGTCTCAACCTACACCACTTCTGAGCAGGTGACCAGCCTCGTGACCATCACTGACCAGAGCACCCAGTACAGCACGTACGTGACTACTGCCCCTGCTTCTACTATTGAGACTACTGTTACCCAACCTGGCACTGTCTATACCACCACCTTTGAGGTTACTGCTCTGAGCACAATTGTCCAACCTCCTACCACTATCATCTCTGAGAGCACGGTGCCCGGACCCACCTCCATTGTGACTTACACCTTAACGCCTCCTGTGGTTACTCTGCCCCCGGCTACTGCCACCGTCTCTGGCCCTACTGTCACTATTGAGACGACGCTCACTCCAGCCACAATCACCCAGCCTATCACCCAGACTACCACTTTCACTTTCTCTCAGCCTGCTTCGACTTACACCTCGCTTGCTACTGTCACCAGCGTGTCTACTTGCACTGATGCCAGCTGTGCCGTTACTGTTACCGGCTTTGTGACTTCTGAGGTTACCGTCGTCAGCACCGAGACTGACTTTGTGACGACTTCTGTTCCTGTGCCCACTACCATTGTCTCTACTCTTACTGAGTCGCCTGCTGTGTCGACCTTTACCACAGTCATTACCAGCACTGTGCCTTACCCTTGCACGCCCGGTGCAAATGGCGCGGCACCCACCGACGCTAGCGGTAATGCAGTCTCCACTGATACCAGTGGCAACGTGATTTCAACTGACGCCATGGGCAACCCCATTGCAACCGTTGCCCCTGGCTCTAGCTCTAGCTCTGGCTCTGGCTCTGGCTCTGGCTCTGGCTCTGGCTCTGGCTCTGGCTCTGG